>PISX010038274.1:0-10334 GCA_004024625.1 Mellivora capensis
TTTTTTTTTCCCTTCACGTGTTGTCACCTTCTAGCTCTTACTGCCGTGGCTGTGGATGGCTTCCAGGGATTTCTTTAGCAATTGTAATTGAAATTGTAGCAATATTTTTCTCATAAATTCATTTATCTGGGGAGTGAGGACTTCTCAAACTGCTTCTTAACCATCCAGTTCTTTATCTTCATGTTATTCCATAATAATGCCACCAGTATACAAGGTGGGACTACTTACTTTTGAACATCCCATTTGCCTTTATGAAGCGCACACTGTGGAAACAACCAACAAGTGAAAAATTCTCCCACCCCTAGGGGCAGCTTCTTTAATACAGCTCTCGGCGCAGGCTCAATGAAAGGCTGTAGCATGCACTGGACAGCCATCTGTTGTGAATCCTCCTAGTTTCCGCTTTATCTTCAGAGAGCAAAGATAGCTGTGGTCCATTCCCATGGTTCCCAAGTACCCAGTTATGTCCCCTTCTGGAAATGGAAGTATTTCTTTGTGCCCACCAGAATCTCCCAGTAATCTCTATTCTTCCTCAGGTATAAAATGTGGAAGGATTCCTACTCATTCTGAGAGAAAATTAACAGCCTTATGGGCTTGACACGCAGCACCATGGCATTCATGGCTTTAGGATATATAGCTAATTATTAGCATTTTGAAATGAGGTAAATATTTATATTTATACACATGAAGACTATTAATTCTGGCAACTGTCTTTAAATATCTATAAATCAGAGGCAGTGGTAGAGCTGAAATTCAGATTTCCTTACACTTGCCTGCCAAGTGGCCTCAATCAGAAGTAATTTTCTCCATGAGGGCACATGGAGCTCAGTCGTGAGCCTTTTCTGAGTAGATATTATTATTTGTGTCAAATTATGTGTGGTGATTTTTCTGAAGTGGACTTCTGTGCCCACTAATCCATACACAGGAGGTTCCTTCATTCCCTCCTTCATTGGTGCTATTAATTGTACTTGTGCTTCAAGTGTCTCTTACCCTTTTAAAATGTGAGTTTATGACCACTGATTATCTGTAAGGTTTTCCTGTTAAAGAAACATGCAATGTAGAGAGTAGAGTGAGATCTGATCTTAAACCATAAATACTATGCATTTTAAGAGAAATCTTTTTTCTTTTCTTTCTTTCTTTCTTTTTTTTTTTTTTTTTTTTTTTTTTTTTTTTTTTTTTTTTTTTTTTTTTTTTTTTTTTTTTGCCAGAGCCTGATTTGATAGCATGGTGAAAGGAATGGTTAGTAATTTCACATTTTAAAGTACAACAAATTATAGGAATCTGACACTTGCTTTGGAAGAAATACAAGTTGGCCATTAAATCACCTTCCTGAGGCCTGTTCTAAATATTGGCAATGAGATCTGGTGAATTTTGAACAATGAGCTCAAGAATTTTTCACCTTTCGTTTGGGCTTTTGTAATTTGGTTTGGAAAACAAGTGCTTCTTTTCAATTAAATGCTTGAAATTGCAAATTGATAACCAGCATATAAAATAAAAGAGCTCCCGGAATATAGAATACTATATATATATCAATTAAGATCTTATCATAATCTCTGATAAATAAAATACAAATATACAACCATAACATAGATGAGTTGGTTAGGGGTTTATTAAGCACAGGTCAGTGCTGTATAGTTTTGTTTCCCTTCAAACTTTCACATGAGCTTTTCCATTTAATTTTTATTTAAACTATTAAGTTTGAAAATGATATACTGTAAGAGCCAATTCATTGTCATTGACTATTTTAAATAATTGTTCAATTACATACTACCTTGAATAAAAATTCTAACAATGTTAACATGTATGTTCCGAATTTAATTTTTTAAAAAAGAAAGCATTTTTATTACTATTGATTTTATTCTTATAATATGCATGAATTATTTTTATAATATATAGGTTTTTTATAATGAAGAACTTTCAGAGATTAAAAAAAAAGAAATTCCACTAAAATATATGTGAATTATTTAAAATATTTATTTTACAACTAGAGAGTTATTTTTTGTTGGCAAAACTCAGAGTATATATTCCAGAAATAGCATATATTATAATTTCTGTTATCACTGATATTAAAGCAGTTTCTTTGCAGACTGATTTAGTATGGATATAAATCATGTAAATAATTAAATATTAGTACTAAAACTGTTTTAGTTTTAGTAAAATCTGCAAGGAGATCTTCTTGATTTTTCTGGGAAGGAGACCTAATATTTTGTAACATATATTCTCAGTAATTTTAGAAGAGCAACAAGAGGTTTCTGAATTTTTAAAGACATCAACTTTAAGCATCTATAAATAAATAGGCAAATATGAATTAAACATTTCAGAAGATTTTGTGTTTTATAGATTTATTTATGAACAAATGTGTCTGTAACTACTGAAGAATATTTTTGCATAGTAGTATGGCATATTAATAAAAGATATTTAAAAATCTTGGGTTTTTGCATCAATTTTTTTCACTTATTAGGTTATAACCTTATTCTGGTTAACTAACTTCCTGAGCTTTACTCTCCACATCTGCAAAATAAAAATAGTATTAATTCTCATACCTACTTCACTGGGTTATTTTAAAGATACCATAAGAAAGTGCTTTGAAATCTTACTTGAAACACAAATGAAACAGCTTCACATGTCTTATTTTGATCAAAATTGTTATTACAATTAAGTTGTTTAAAAAATATGGAAAATATTATGTTCTTCATCAGACTTGGAATTAATCATGAGAATTATCAGATAAATATTCTAATGATGATAATATTATGATATATAATGTTATTACTATTTATATATTCTTGCATACTTGCTCCTTGACATAATTGTTTTAAGAGTTAAAAAATTATACTTTTAAATTTGAAATAATGACTAAGAGATAAAAACTAGTAAGAGATCCATGACTTTTGAATGTAAAAATCACTTCTGTGCAAAATCCATGCTTGTTCTTTTTTTTTTATTCTCTCCACCTTGAGTATAAGAAAGCACATGGCTAGAGTGTTTGGGATTAGGCATTCTCTTTTCCTTAACATTTGTAATTTTGAGGAAAAAGAGAAAAAACAAATTGTAAAAAGGACAAAGAAACTGCAGAGGAAGTTTTTTTGTTGGATGTCCCTTAATTTAAATCCATGCAATTAATTTTGTCTGTGAAAATGTGTCATATGAATTCTGCCCTTTGGGAAATTTGCTTTTGGGAAAACACCAGATACACTCCTGGGCTATATGTACCTATTCCTGTTTGGCCCCACATATATAAAAATTGTAACATGTGCACTATTTTAAATTATTTATGAGATTTCTTCTTTGGCCCTGAAAATTTCCCAGCACATTTCTCAGAAGGGAGAGACCACCGAAGCCTTTTAAGTAGTTAGGCTGTCTGATGAGACTGTGGATGTGAGTGACAATTAGTACAAATTACCATAATTGTGTTCTTTGGATAAAATGCCACATTGCTTCTTTTAGCGGCAAATGCAGGCTTCTGCTTAGTAAAATGAGTCAGACGCTTTGCTTCTCTGGGGCTGTCAGAGATTTACAACCAGCCATGAGGTACCCCCACGTAGTCCACTTTGGACCCATCTGAACAATTCCAGCCCTCCCTTTCCTTTCAATAAAATAGGTCCATTAATGTAGTGCACTTCACTCTCATTCACTCTAAGGGAGTTGTATTTTTATTACTGAAAAAGTATCACATAAATACAAATTACATTTTTTCATTAGAAAACTACTTTTCATTTCAGAAAAAATTCAATTAATTATGAATAGGGTTATGCTTTCATCAGGGAGAGAAATATGTAATTTTTCTTCAAGCCTCAAACACATATAATGAAATCTTTTCTTGGAATCCACTCTTAAGATGGATTTTTAAAAGTATAGACTTTATTAAAATCTCAGTTCAATTAAAATGCATTCAATTACTTTAAATCTTTATTAAAATCTCAGGTAAAATTGTACAACGATGTAAAAGAGACTTGTACTCTTTACCAGGCAGTTAATTCTAACAAATGAACATAAAGTGCACAGTTTTGCTCTTCGGGAGAGAATTTTTTAAAAAAAGAAGAAGAAGAAGCAGCAGCAGCAACAGCTTCGGGTTTGGAATTGGGGGTGGGAAGGTTTGAAGATGGTGGCCGCTTTCTATATAGTAAGTCGAGGCGCTAGTTTCCTTCCACTTCTTGTTATAGGTCATTGTTTCTTGTGAATATGAAGGTGGCATTATCTTGTGTGAGTCCCCTTGCTGATACTGCGTGGCCCATTTCTAGAATACATTTTTTTTCTCACCACTATAATCAAAAGATCCTAGTAAAGGATTTTATTTCACTATCTTCTTTGGATGTTTTTGGTACAGTGTCCCTGATTCTTTTTCAAGGGCCGCTAGAAGATGCCATTGAAGAGGAAGAAGAAGAGTGTCCCTCCGAGGAAACAGACATCGTCTCCAAAGGGGACTTTCCATTGGAGGAAAGCTTTTCTACAGAATTTGGGCCCGAGAATCTGAGCTGTGAAGAAGTGGAATACTTTTGTAACAAAGGTAATCATTAATGGCTGGATGCAATCTGTGAGTCCATTTGCTCAGATGATTTTGTAAAGTTGAAAAAACGCGCTGAGAGACTGTGATGAAAGTGTGCAAGGTGCTGATAATGTCATTCGAGAGTCTGAAAATACCCGCAGAATCTTTTAAACACAAAATGCTACTTTGAGGGCTAAGAGAAGTAATTCCACTTTCATAACTCATTTTGTATATTTAAAAAATATTTTCATGTTGATTGGCCAATTACTTCTAATACATTTTATGTTTCTCATGTATTCATTTATTCTTTGGCAAGTACTTATTTGCAAGGCACTGAGTATAAGCACTGAATGGGGCAGATAGTCCCAGCCCAGGCCTCTGCACAACTTTTAGAAACTGAATGCTTAAGGGGCACCCGCTTGGCTCAGTCGAAAGAACATGTGACTCTTGATCCCGGGGTTGGGAGTTTGAGCCCCATGGTGGGCTTAGAGTTTACTTAATAAAAAACAAATTAAAACACACACACACACACACACACACACACACACACACAACGGAGTGCTTTAACTGTTTGACATTGACTTTCAAAACGGAGGATGGTCCTTTTTAAGATACTGTCAAGTAAGAAAATACACACTATTTTCCCATCCTAGATGCTCTTTTAACATATTAACTTTATACTGGAAGAAATACCTGAGACCATGTATCTCAGTTTATTTCCACCCTTGACCTGGAGTCAAGTGGCCTTGCCAGTAAAGTATCTTCATTGGGTATGTGTACTCATTTGCTTGCTTTTTTTCAAAAGTGCATTTAAGTTTTCTCATGATTTAAAAAAAAACTTTTTTTTTCTTATTTAATTGGTTTTCTTTGTAAGTGAGATGAATCTTCTGTCACCTCCTGCACCAGCACATAGTTTCATAAGTGTTTGGGTCACTTTGATGCTTTGAACAGCTCCTTTTGCTGATTTTACCGTGATCGTGTCCTAGAGGGCATGACCGTCTATCTCCGTATCTGTATTTGTGTTATGTACCGCTTTTTGGGGTGTCCGTTTTTGTTTTTTTTTTTTTTTAAGGCAGGGAAATTATGTGAAGCCAAGTTTTTTAATGTGTGTAAGTTTCTTGATCAGACTTAACAGCCTGAAATTAAGAATGGTAATATAGCTTCCTAAAACCCCACCAATACGCGTATCTCAGGGGCCACATATACATTTGATGTATGTTGTTAAAATTCCAGTTTGACTTTCTCCTGTTGCTGGTGTGTTAGAAACAAAAGAACTCAGCCACTTCTCATTCCTGTGGTCAGTAGAACCCAAACAACTGTGGAGATGGAATGGTGGCACGAGCCTCCCGGCTGCCCTGAAGTTGAGAAAAGCTCCTTGACCAATCACTCTTGAAGACCTCAAGGTGACTTTGTAATGTGGCCTTTGTTTCCCATGTTGGAGGCTTTTGGTTGAAGAGGAGAATGGAATGGACTGAGTAGTCCTTTTCTGGTAGTATTGACTTAGACTTTAGGCCAAATTAATGTATTCTGTAGTTGTTCTGGGTGTTAGAATCATTTTTTTATTATAGTAGCCACAGCATTACATGTAAAAGCTGGCTGGAAATGAGAAGTGCTTTAATCTATATTTGAAAAGATTACATGGTCCCTCTTTTTCAGGAAGTATATTTTTAAATGCATTGTAGAGAACCTGCCTTATGTTATAGGATTACAGTAAAGGGAAGGAACCAAGAGTTAGCATGTGCCACATATTCTTGTTCTTGTAAAAAAGTTAGTATGTGGACTCAGACATTTTTGTCCATTTAATTACTCCAGAGAAGCAGTAGTGATAGGTAATACTAGATTATATTCTGGGCCGATCATTGATTGAGGGCTATGTTTAACAAAAGAATATAGAACTCCAAGTTTTAAGTTAGTAGTATTTTAGTATTTTATGAGAAAATATATATAATTAAATCTATCATTAAAATACAAATTAATGTAAAATTATAAATAAATATACAATTAATGTATCATATGTTAAAAAATAACTTCCTAATGTTTAGTTTGAAATTAGAAAGTAATGAGAGGCGGAAATAAGAATTTTCATTTTCTCATACAATTTTTGCAGGATAAATACGACTATAACTATTACAAACTGCTGTCGCCTTATTTAATAGGAAAAGAATTTCATTATTTTACTCTCATAAAATGTGAGACAGAAGATTTTCACTGCAGTCAGTAGGAACTGGCGGAAGAGAGAGCCAGCTCTTCGACCGATACTACATCCCCTTGAGGTCATAGTAGGAATTCCATCCATTTTTCACTTAAGTTGATTAGCTACAATCGGAAGAGAAAATTTTCTCTCCGGAAAATTAGAAACTGATCTTTCTGTAGAGATTCATGTTTTAGTCTCAGTGATACACAATTATGTTTTCTTCCCAGTCACAGGGAAGGAGATAGGTTTAGCATTAAAAGAGTGTAAGTATTTCAGTGGTTAATGAGACCACCACCATCATGATGAAGGAGCATATAAGAAATGTTCTGAAGAAAAATAATTTCAGCTTGGACTCACTGATGAAACATATTTTTTGAAAATATTTTAATGTCATTTACAACAACATAGAAATTGTGTGTGTGTGTGTGTGTGTGTGTATGTATGTATACATATATATGAAAATGAATTAGAGTCTTTGGAAAGTTTCTTCTGCTAAAGATCGAGCTATGATTAAGATCTAGCAAGGACATGGTTTCTTTACGGAGTTCCAGGGATAACACTTTAGAACATCAAATGCTTTCTTTGTATTAAGCAAAAGATAGTAGTTTAAAAAACTCAGATCACAAAAACGTGGTTAAAATACCATACGTGTTCCAAACACGGTGTTCAGTCAGGGGAAGATACGGAGGACACACATACAGTTATAGTCTGTCTTCATTTGTATCTTAGCAACTGTGTTGTGTATAAAAACAATCCTATGCCGTTGTAAATTTCCTTTTTATTAAAAAAAAAGTAAGGAAAAACTCCCTGCTTTTGTACGTCTATGAAGACATACTTTTCATAAGTAAATGTTCCTACTTGAAATTGAGCTGCATTATACAGGATATTCTCAGTATTTAAAATGATTCTGCTCTTATTATTGTGGTATTTTCCTCAGCTCCATATGGATATTGTCTATTTCCTTGTTGTCAAAGGGCAGGCCTTTATGTAAGTCTCGAAGCATTTATTAATATTATTGCTAGTCATTATAAAACGTGATTAAAAATGACTCAAATCACTCTCATAATGTAATATTCCACAGAAATGTCAAAATGTTGGTCAGAATTTTATGTCAACATTAAATGTGTAAAATTCTTAATCAGATGAGTCTAAGTCATAACTATTCACAATTAAAAGTGGAAAAGATCACCTTTAATAAACCCTTGTTAGAGTTGCAGGCCTAAAGTTGGAACCTGGCAATTCTGTTGAAGTTTCTTATGTCACTTGTTACTTTGTGTTCCTTGCCTATTTCACGTCTATTCCTCATCTTCCAAATGAATGAAATGAACTCTGTTAAAAGATGCTCTTCTCAAAGTTGCTTGCTATCCTTAGATTTCAGGAATTTCAACAAAATATAAAGCGATACTTATAATTTGCCTCCTCCTCTTGTGCAATGAGTTTAGATCATTTGGCATCTTGCCTTACAGTATCTGTGAGAGGAAGGAAGCAAGCAAGAATTATTTCCTTGAATTTACACATGACGAAGACATCAAGGCTGGGTCCATAAGTGCTACACATTTCCTGTGGCGCTAGGTTATACGCCTCAGTGAATTGTTTTCTGCCTTTCTTCTGGTTTATATAGTAAACATGGAAGTACATCAGTGCATGTTCAGAACTAAGCACACTAATATAAATTGAAACGTAAGTGGTCTGGAGAACAACTGGGGGGGTGGGGAGTGTTCCTTATGTTACCAGTGGCAGGTGGGAACTCTTCTATATTAGTGATTCTTGGATAAACTCAGAGACAGTAAGTTTCATGGTGGGGGTGACATAGAGCAGTTCTGAAATGGGTTCACTATTATTCATTATTTGCAGGAAGAGTTCATTCATTGAAATGCCCAAGTTTATTAATGACTGAAGCGAAATAAACATGTCTTGGGATACATTCCAAGAGAATGTCACAGGATATGTGAACAGGAAGAGAAGTCGCAGGTCAATATCACTGTAGGTTAGGAGAACATGCTGTCATTTAAAAAAAGAAAACTCCAAAGAAACGGTGTCAGTGAACATTGAATTATGATTGTCTAGAAAAGGTAGTGAGGGTCCCTCCAAAGTATGCCTGGTGACATCATCTCTAAACAAAAGTTGAAAGGGAAAATGATGCCATCAAAGTTGATTTTGGAAGAGAAACCCGACTTTGAATCATAGGATCTATGTATGGAGAATGGTCAGAGAAATCACTGGGTGAAATACTTAGCCTAGACAGATGAATTAATATTAGATGTGTTCAATCTGAAGGATTCAGGCTGAAAAAAGGGAGCACAATGGAAATCCATAAAATAACGTGACTGATACAGTGTAACAATGGACATTCTTACCACATTCAAAAATATTTGACACAGGTTGTTTGCAGAAATTAAAGGTTATATTCTTATTTTAAAGAAACTTTAAAATAGAAAAATGCATAGCATATTAAAGAACTAGAATAAAACCTGAGTTACTCAGCTTGGGTTTAACTCTAGCCCAGAAGTGATTAATACCACCCCAAAAGCAAACATAAACAGAAATTTACTTAGATTGGCAGAAGCTTCCAATTCTGCTCAATAGATCAGTTCAGTTCAACTAAACCCATATAGTAAGCATGTGGTATGTGTCAGACCCTCTTCTCAGTGCTGTGGATACAGCAGTAGACAAAAGTCAATCTCATTCTCGGGAAGAGAGACAGTAAATAAGCAAACTCATATTGTATAATATGATGGGTAATGTTGAGCACTATGAAGAAAAGCTAAACAGGTAAGGGTAATAGAATGTGTGTGATAGAGAGAGGAGAGTGAGAGAGAGAGAAGGGGAGAAAAAGAGGACAGAGAGAGAGAGAGAGATTTTATGAGCGTGATGGAGAAGGTGAACTTTGACCAGAAACCCAGGGGAAGGGAGTGAGCTCCCAGGTGGAAACTGCCCTCCCTGTGAAGCCAGTGTCGCCGGAAGCCAGAAGAGGACAGCAGAGAGCTGGGGAGTAGGAGAGGCATAGTCCTACCTGTGCAACTCGCTCTGGAATCCGTTGGCTTCCCACCACCATGGAAGGCTTGGGTGAGCCATAGAGAGGAGTTGAGCTGGAACTGGCAGAAGAGGCATGGTCACAGCATGTTTATTTATATCTAGAAGAGAAAGGCCTGCAGAAAGTAAAGGTTCAAGTAGGAAATGGAAACAAGCAATTTGGGGAAGCTGTCAGGAGATACAGATAACCCCAATCAGAATCCTCCCTTTAGCCAGGGGCTTGATGAGACGCCATCTGTAGCTCATTAATGTAGTTTCCGGAAGAGCAGTTTGGGGTGTTGGAGGATGGTATGAGTCACTTTGCTCCCTTCCACAATACCACATCCTTGTATCAGAAAGATAAAGCTTGGAAGCTGTGAATCTCAGCTGTGGTTTCATCATCGTGCTTAACTATTTCTGCCAATGGGTTGCCAGACTCATTGATATGTCCCTCCCCCACATTCCACTTCTCTCTTTCTCTCAGTTTATGTAGTTCTGTAGTTTCATTTAAATATTAAGAAATAGGGGCACCTGGGTGGCTCAGTGGGTTAAAGCCTCTGCCTTCGGCTCGTGTCGTGATCCCAGGGTCCTGGGATCGAGCCCCAGGTTGGGCTCTCTGCTCAGCGGGGAGCCTGCTTCCCTTCC
>PISX010038275.1:0-10339 GCA_004024625.1 Mellivora capensis
AGGAGTTGAGGGAAATTGGGGGGGAGATGAACCATGAGAGACTATGGACTCTGAAAAACAACCTGAGGGTTTTGAAGGGGCGGGGGGTGGGAGGTTGGGGGAGCCAGGTGGTGGGTTTTGTGGAGGGCACGCATTGCATGGAGCACTGGGTGTGGTGTAAAACTATGAACTCTGTTACACTGAAAAGAAATAAAAAAAATAATAATAATATCACTGACTACATTCCCTACGCTCTAATTTTTATCCTCATGACTTATTTATTCTGTAACTGGAGGCCCATATCTCCCACTCCTCTTCACCACGTTTTGTCTATCTCCCCACACCTTTCCACTCTAGAAACCACCTTTTTTTCCTCTGTATTTATAGGTTTGTTTCTGCTTTTTGATTTATTTCTTTGCTCTTTTGTTTGCTTTTTAGATTCCAAATATAAATGGAATTGTATCATATTTGTGTTTCTGTTGGTTTATTTCACTTAGCATAATATCCTCTACATCCATCCATGCTGTCACAAATGGTAAAGTCTCATTTTTATGGTTGAGTAATATTCCATTATATGTATATGCCACAACTCCTTTATCTATTTACCTATCAATGACGGGCTAATTTCGTATCTTGACTATTATAAATAATGCTGCAACAAATATAGGGATGCATTTATCTTTTCTACTTGTGTTTTCATTTTTGGGGGGTAAATACCCATTAAGTGAGGTAATGGATCATAGATATTTCCATTTTTAATTTTTTGAGACACCTTCATACTGTTTTCCACAGTAGTTGCACTGATTTACATTCCCACTAATAGTGCACAAGGTTTCCCTTTTTCTCCACATCTTTACCAACTTTTGTTATCTCATGTTTATGATAAAAGCCATCCTAATAGGATTCTTAAAAAAATGAACTCATAAACATAAAGAGAATGGTGGTTTACCAGGGGCTTGGGTTGGGGGATTTGGGGAAGTGTTGCTTAAGGGTAAAATATTACAACTAGTAGATAAATAAGTTTTGGAGCCTTTATGCACACCAAGTGAGTATAGTCAACAATACTATGTTATAAACTCTAAAGCTGCTGAGACAAATTCTTAACTGTTGTTAACAGAAAAGAAACGATAAATGTATGACATGATAAAGGTGTTAGCTAATGCTACTATAGTAATAATATCACAATATATAAATGTATGCAACCAACCATTGTATACCTTAAACTTATGCACTGTTATATGTCAATTGTATTTCAATTGAAAAAGAAAAAAAGAAAAAAGTATAAAACCTCACCATGGGCAAGGCCCCACCAAGAGAGTGCATGTTGGCTACTTGCTGTCCCAAGAGGAAGTGATTACAGATTTAACCAGAGAACACTAAGAAAACAGGGCACTCAGAAAGCTCTATCCAAACACCAACCTTCTGAGGATAATTTTACTCAAGATAAGAAATAACAGCTTACCTTTAGACCTAGCAAGTGCCAGCTGACACATTCTCAGTGGGAACTTTCCTTGAGCTATATAATGACTATGTGTAAAGAGAAAAACTAAACTCTGAGGCAATTCCATTGAACTTGGTATAGTTCCTTTAGAAGTTTGACAATGACAGATACAACATATTAGATCCACACTCTAGGAAGAAAGCCTCAGCAGTAACTGATGAGGCCATGAAAGAGATGGATCAGCTTGAAACAGTCATCCCAAACTGTTGCCATATCTTTACAGGTTCATTGGACATAGTATAAAATAATCACCCAGAATATTTCCTTCCTTATGGAAGAGAAAAAGACTGAAGAAAAAAGACTGAGGAAACTAGACACCAGAGGAACAACTGCATGATCTGACCGATGATCAGAATATGAAAAAAAGCAAAGACTATGCCTGGTTTTGCTCATATTTCTATCCTTAGCATTTATCACCATGCTTGACACATAGAATTTATTCAATACACATTCAACAGAAGGACTTAAGATAGGCCAATATAACAGGAAACACTCATTGGGGCAGCATGAAGAATCTCTGTCATGTTGCTTTAATAGGCCAGGATAAAGCAATGTGGTAAGATCAGGGCAGAAACAAGGGACTACATGTAAACAAAATTTCTGTGTGTGGAGGTTACCAGTATGACTTTGTATACTTTCTTAAATTACTGCTACTTCAAATCTAAGATACCTTTAAATGAAATTTCTACCATTACTTTTATATTATTAAGCGGAAAAAAACCTGCCAATTATACTATAACATACCATCATTTATGAAATAAATCTCAACTTAATAAATGCTAAAATGTGAAAAATGTGTGGTTCTTGGAATCAATGAAATATATTTATGGTTGCTGGGACTGGCTCTTTCCCAGTGTGGGTAGAGCTACTCATAAAGAGGGTCAGTGGCTGAGACTTATGAGCAAGAGAGGCCCTAAAAGAATCCAGAAGTGCACTCTGACCAGGAAAAGCAAAGTCAAGAGGGAGAGAAATTGAAGATAGTTATGATTTCATAGCAGAAAACATGGTGTTGCTAAGAGAAAAGGAACTGGAGAGTCAAGGGCCCAGCTTGGAAGAGTTACAAATGAAGAGAGTTGCCTATGTATCTGAACAGTCTTTGAGATGATACCTACAATTGGACTCCTGGCAAACAGACCCTTGGTCCCGACATTGTCCCCTGCTTCAAATGTTCCTACATGGTTTCCCAAAACTTATGAAACATCTATTCAGCTGACTGAATTATAAGAGTGCCTATTCCATGCTTTAGATGGTGCTGACACAAGACTTAGGACACAAATAACAATATTCCAAGACATAATACCCTGGGGAATTCTTATAAGAGTGTGATGACATAGGTGTTATACAAATGTAGATGCTAAAGGATTATTCAAAGTTTTAAGGACATACATGAAGATAAAGTATTACAATACAGTGTGATAGGGATAAGTATGTGATTAATAGTTAAGAGGAATGAAACATTTTTCCAGATGGATTTGAGTAAGGATGGGTATTTTCTTGGTAAACAGAATCATTATTTTAGAAATTTGTGATATAAAATCTTGAGATAAATTACCCATTTTCTGCTTGATAATTTGTGGTGAAAAAATATAAAACTGGAGAACAATTATGGCGTGGTAAAATTTTGTGAAAATCTGGACCTGGCAACTGCTCTCAGTAGGATTCATCAAACATAAAGTTTTACTTTATACACATCCCTATTCCCTGCTTTTGTTTGACTTAACTTCTGGGATGTTGACAAAAGTGACTAGGAATTATTTATAATAATATTTAGGATATCTGGGATGTTCTATGTGTGTGAAAATTTTGCTTGTTATGATGGATTATGTTCAGTACTTGAATTGTGGCTATGCTTCTTTTTCTTTGATAAAAAAATATGATCAGATTTATTCCATAAATAATACATTGTCAAATGGATATTACATAGCTTTAAAAACCTAGATAAGCATCAAGCACTGTTCTTGGTATATATTATCCTGCAAGGACCTTTTTGTCATGTCTAATTTCAATTGCTCAGATTAATAGATGGACATGATTTGTGGTCTCTTACCACAAATGTTAACCCTTATAGAACAAGACTTCTCTGTGAGTTCCTTTATTCTGGATTTAGACTTGAAAACCACTTTTTTTGGTAAGGAAATGTGGGCTCTCAAAGAGGATTCTTGAAGACCCCAGGGTGCTTAGAGTAAATAAGAAAGTACTTTTTGGAATCATACCCTATCTCTGGCATATAACCAGACTACTGGGCCTCAGTAGACGCAATTTTCTTTTTAGTTTTTCTGTAATTCAACTGACAAAGACTATGGCCACTGTACCATAATGAGTGACAATTATAGAGAGTAATGAACTAAAACAACAATAAGGTAATAACAGCACAGATATAAGCATCAAATGTGAAAAAAAGTTTGCAGAGTCACACAAACAAGTTTCAACTAAGTTTAAACCAAAAATTCACATTTAAATATTAAGGTTTATAAAACATATTCAACACATGAAATTGGGTGAGGTAATAAATAGCATATTACATAGAATCTGATATATGCCTGTTGTATACGAAAAAATAAAAAGGAATCAGGATCTCAAAAGTAAAATCATACTAAAGTAAGAAATAAAAAGGGAACTGGTATGAGACTCTAAGTTAATCAGTCACAAACCCAGAGCTTTGAGTTTCCATCTTCCACTGTGTTATCAAAAATTGCCTTCAGAGTAACCCCACATCTCACAAGAAACCATGCAGAACTATGCCCTCTGAAAGGAATAACATCATTCATTTTTTTATTCAACACATGTTTCTGAAGTAATTTTTCTGTGCCAAACACTTTCAAGGTTCTAAGAACATAGCATTAGATAAAATAAAATTTCTGTCCTCAAGAAGCTCAATATACAGTTCATTTTATAACTCTTCACCAAATGAGTTCAAGGTCAATAGAAAAGAATGCCAGCCTTGATCTTGGAACAAGAAAAGCAATGGTTACAGAGCATCATATTATTAAAAAGGCACGATACTGTTCTCCTGTTCTCCAAATTGAATATAGTTCAATATCAAGCTATTTTTGGAAACAATAAGAAACATAGAAAGAACAGAGTATCTTGAAGGATATCAACAAGGAAGGCTTCTGGGAGGAGATGGGACATTGGATGGGTATCAAGGAATTATCAAGGTTGTTTTTTGTTTTGTTTTTTGCTTTTTGTTTTTAGGAATTATCAAGTTTTAATGCTGTGATGTGCTTACTTGTCACTGGCCTTCAAAGAGTATTATGCCTGCTGTTAAGATCTTGCTCACTATCTTTTCTGCTTGAAACATTCCTCCCATATTGAGCCTATTCGAATCCTACCCATCTTTTAAGATCACCTTAAATTCTTTCCTTCCTTCAACAGAATCAATAATAAAATCCTTAAAACAAGAAAAAAAAGGGCACAATATTTGCCAGGTTTTCTAGGATACTTATGGAGTGGCCAGAGGGAAGTCACATAAAAAGCTTCCATGATGAGGAGCGGTGGTCAATTAGATTATTAAGTAATTAGATCTAACTGGAACAAAACCAGAGGAAATGGAAAGCTAATATGAAAAATTCTAAAGAATAAGGTCATTAAAAAGTAATTATAATGTGTATATGTTGTCAAGAAATTATACAACAATTTTGTAAAGAGAAAGTAAGAAATGTTATATGTTGACAAAAAATAGCTTACATCTTAATTAATATTCAAATCTATCATAAACTGTTATTGCATTAAAAGCCTCCAGACATAAATGTAGTAAATTCCAATCTACTAACATAAAGACTCTTCATTTTCCACCATGCTAATATTCTTAAGAATTCTTGCATGTATCAACAGCAGAGGGGACAAAGTGATGATGTCTGAGTCAAATTTAGCTTTAAAACATGTTTTGATTGGCTTACACAGTGATTATTATTGTAAAATATTTCAAACATACAGGCAAAAAGAGAAAAAATATAGCAAAAATTCATGTATTAATCATATCATAATACTATGCCATATGTCCATCAGATCATTTTATAAGGAAATTAAACACTGTAATTAAATTGACTCACTCTGTGTACCCATCCCTCCTTCTTCAGAAATAACCACTATTATGAATACAATGTTTATCATTCCCATGTGTATGCATGTACACTGACACATACAGACACACATACATATCCATAAAAATTATATTTTTTTGGTCTTTAACTTTATCCAAATGTTATTAAAATGTATGAATCATTCTTTGTTTATTCAAATTATGTTTCTGATATTTATTCAAGTTGATACATTCTAGTTTAGTTCAAGGGTCACAAAATTATCATCCTTGGTCCAAAATCAACCTGCTGCCTGTTTTTATAAAGTTTTATTAGAACAGTCACTGGAACACTCTCATTAGATGACATTGTCCATGGCTGCTTTCTCACAATAGCAGCAGAGTTGAAGTAGATAATGTGGCTCTCAACACCTCAACTATTAACTATCTGGCCCTTTACAGAAAGAGTTTACCAACTCTTCTAATAGTTAATTCATTATAATTGTGTAGCATTTCATTGTGTGAATTTATAACATGCTGATAGACATTTTTATTACTTCAATTTTTTTACTGTTTAAAGCCTTGCTTGTGTGAATTTTTCTTTTCCAGTCTACCTATGTTGTCTCCTCAATGCTACAAGTGGAGATCAAAAATACTGAATGTTTGTTTCATTCAGTTTCATTCTGAATGATTTTTCATTCTGAATATGTTTCATCCTGAAACATACTGAGCCAAAAACTGCTATGCCAAGCAAAAGGTCTTATCTGAGAAAGGCTTTCCAACAGCTGAGAGTTCAAATGGTACCAAGCAGGGTATGAGGAGAAAATAAAAATAAAATGGAACAAGCTGAAATTGCAAAGTGGTTTTGAGTCCATGATAAAATTGAAGCAAAAGGACAAGTTTAACATGATCTGAATTATCTAAGATAGATATTTCAAAGTAGTTATAAGGAACACATTTTTATTAGGAAGTAATCACTGTATCTATTAAGAACTCATATGGCAATGACAATAAAATCACAAAGGGCTATATGATATCATGAGGGAATGTGTCCAAATATCCAGGACAGACATCTACTGTGCAGAGTAATAAGCACAATCCCAAAGCCCCATGATACTTTCAGAGGTTCAAAAAATAACTTTTTTAAAATAAAAAGAAAATATTAGTATATTTCAGTCTCTATATTTGCCTTTATAACAAAACAATCATAAAGTAGAACTTTTAGGGGTACCTACGTGGCTCTGTTGGTTAGGCATCTGCTTTTAACTCAGGTCATGATCCCAGGGTCCTGGCATTGGGCCCCATGCTATAGTCTGGCTTCCCACTCAGCAGGGAGTCTGCTTCTTCCTCTCCCTCTACACCACCCCAACTTGTGCTTTCTCTCTCAGGTCAATAAATAAAATCTTTTATAAAAAGAATTTTTAATATTTTTTATGGAAGAGTGTCCCATGAAAGCAGAAGTGCTTAGGGCCCATGAAAACCATAATGCGGCCCTGCAGATAACCTTTAAGAATTCCCAAATTCAGGAATATTATTATGAAAAATAACAAAGCCACAGTTGAGGTTTGTATGCTTAAGACTCTTCTGGACTCACTTCAGTAAATAATTCCTTGATTCTGTGGTGTCAGCCTTGAAACCCGTACCACAGAAATAATTAACTGAACCAAATAAAAAAATCACCACATAAGCTGACCATTTCTGGGAAAGAATCAAAATAATTATTACACCTTTGAGTGCCAGGCTCTAAGAATGTGGGAGAAACCAATTTATAATAAGTTATACCAAAGTTTGAGCCAACATGCATTAAAATAACCTCCAGGTATATTGTTCATGACAAGTTAAGATGTCACTGACCTTAAAGATCATAATTCACAACCAGTATGATTTTTTAATTTACATATAATGTATTATTTGTTTCAGGGGTACAGTTCTAAGATGCATCAGTCTTACACAATTCACGGCACTCACCATAGCACATACCCTCTCCAATGTCCATCACCCAGCCACCCTATCCCGCCCACCTCTCTCCCCTCCAGCAATCCTGTTTTTTTTTTTAATAAAAACTGTGTTTATATGCAATCTGTTCCCTAAAATTGTTATAGAAAAGTGGAAATGAAAAAAAAAGAAAAGTGGAAATGTATACAAGAATACATCACTAAAAGAGACATGCAAATGGCTACCAAGCATATGAAAAAATGCACTAATCATTAATCATGAGAGAAATGCAAATTAAAATGACAATGAGATATCATTTCAGAAACAAAATGATGGCTATAATTTTAAAAAAGCAGAGAATTACAAGTGTTGGCAAGGATGTGGAAAATTGGAACCCTTGCACATTGTTAGTGGGAATGTAAAACTGTCCAGCTGCTACAAGAAACAGCTCAGCTTTCTTCAAAAAGTTACAGAATTACCAAGCAACCAAGAAATTCTACTCCTAGTTATATAACCAAAAAATAGGAAACAGGTACTTAAGTACATGAACACGCATGTTTATAGCAGCAATGTTATAATAGCTAAAAGGTAAAAACATCCCAAATATCCATCAATAGAATATCATTTAGCCATAAAAAATGAAAAATTCATATTGCTACAACATGGGTGAAACTCAAAAACATTATGCTAAGAAGCCAAACAAAAGATTACATATCATAAAATTCCATCTACATAGAATATCTGAATATGGAATATCTAGAATAAGCAAATCTACATAGAAAAAAATCAGGTTTTTAGCTACTAGGGCAGAGGGAAGGGGGGAATGAGGAACTAGTGCTTAATGGGAATTGGGTTTCCTTTTAGAGTACTGAAAATGTTTTGGAACCAGATAAAGGCAGGTTACCCAACACTGAAAATTCACTAAATGCCACAAAACCAATTACTTTATTTTTTTAAGATTTTATTTATTTACTTGATAGCACGATCACAAGTAGGCTAGGCAGAGAGGCAGGCAGAGAGAGAGGGGGAAGCAGGCTCCCCACTGAGCAGAGAGCCCAATGCAGGGCTTGATCCCAGGACCCTGAGATCATGACCTGAGCCGAAGGCAGAGGCTTAACCCACTGAACCACCCAGGCGCCCCAAAACTGTTTACTTTAAAATGGTTTATTTTACTTAGGTGAATTTTGTGTCAATAATTAAAAGGAATGCATTAAATCACTTTGAAACGTTTAAGTCATTCTCTACATTTATCCTGAAGAGAAGGTACAAAATGTAGGGTAGAGTGGGCTACAATAAAACAAAATAACAATAAATTATAGCACAAATCTAACCAATGACTACTTTAGTAATAAAGTACAACAGCAAAGACTTGCTCAGTAGTGATGAAGAAGACAATAACAGCTTAATGTATAGCAGGGAGATTTATAGAAAAGGTTAAAGAACTTACAAAAGACTATCTGAGAATTTGCATTGGCATTTTTTTTTTTTACTTAAGACTAAAGGAGATGAGGAGACAAGATGGTGGGGAACTAGGAGGAGACTCTGGTTCAACCTGTCCCCTAAAGCGAGCTGATTACCTACCAAGGAACTCCGATCACTCATGAAATCAGCCTGAGATCAAAATTCTACTCCTCAGGATCTCTACAGGGGCAGAAGACGCCGGTGGGCAGGTAAAGCGGAGCGGGAACACCGGACTGGTACCAGAAGATAAACAAAAGGGGGAGGGAGCCACCAGAGGAGACGCATTGGGAAGTAATACCCCAATACGAGAGTCCCCTAAGACTGGGGACCAGCATTAACTTGAAGACCGATAAAAAGCACTCAAAAAGAGAAAAGATCGCAGGGTGAAATTGTGGGAATTGAAACTGTTAGGGACAGGGGCTTAAGTCCCACACGGAGGGCAGACACCCCTGGCGCTGAGCCAGAGAGAGTGCAGCAGAGAAACCAGGTCCTGGTCGCTGAGCTGGGAGGAGACCTCCTAAGGGCGCTTGGCCTGTGGCAGGGGCTGGGACCCTCCCGGAGCAGAAACAGACTTTTGCAGTCCCCACGCGTGTGCCGCGCCTCACTAGCAGAGCCTGAGACGAGCTCCACCCCCTCCCCTGAGAGAGGCGCGCAGGCACCAGTGGGGCGCTCTAGGACCCAGAAAGTCTGATCGCTCTCAGCTCCAGCCAGCAGGAAAATCTCTGTGTGCCTTCCCTGCTTGGAACTTCTCTGGGGGTCTGGAGTTGCCCAGACAGCTGCCACTTGTGGTTTTGAGTACAAGCAGGAAACACAGGTGTCCCCAGAGATCACGGCTGGGAACCTGCTCTGCAGCACCCAGGGAGGAACTGACTGGGGCTTCTCTCTGGGAGGGAGGTCTGGGTCCAGTTTGCTTTCCTCTAAACCTCCAAGAACCATCCGGAGCTGCCAAGGGGGGAGAGAAAACAAAGGAACAGACATAACAACCTCCAGAGAACAAAAGCCTAAAGGCCCAGTTTCCTCAGAGCCCTCCCCCTGGAGGGGGGCAGGAGGATTTAACACAGGAAACACCGCCTGAAAACCCACGCGGCAGGCCCCTCCCCCAGAAAGCCAACCCGCCGAGAAGACAACAATCACTACTACTTCATAGATACGTTTAATTCTTAATTCGTTCCCACTATTCTGGTTCATTTAAAAAATTTTTTTTAATCTTTTTTATTTTGTTATATAGATTTTATTAGCCTATTTGCCATCACAGTGAGACGTCCAGTACATCAAATTCCATAATAACCTTCTAACCTGAACTTTTTGATACATATACCCATGTTTTTCTTTTGCTTTTCTATTTTTTATATATATATTTTTAAAATTTCACTTTAGTTTAGATCATTCTTTTCTTTACTTTTATTTGCTAATATTCATATAGAGTTAAAATTCAAGGTAATCCC
>PISX010038276.1:0-10332 GCA_004024625.1 Mellivora capensis
CCCAGCAATTGCACTACTGGGTATTTACCCTAAAGATACAAATGTAGTGATCCGAAGGGGCACGTGCACCCGAATGTTTATAGCAGCAATGTCTACAATAGCCAAACTATGGAAAGAACCTAGATGTCCATCAACAGATGAATGGATAAAGAAGATGTGGTATATATACACAATGGAATACTATGCAGCCATCAAAAGACATGAAATCTTGCCATTTGCAACGACGCGGATGGAACTAGAGGGTATCATGCTTAGTGAAATAAGTCAATCAGAGAAAGACAACTATCATATGATCTCCCTGATATGAGGAAGTGGAGATGCAACATGGGGGGTTGGTGGGGGTAGGAAAAGAAGAAAAGAAACAAGATGGGATTGGGAGGGAGACAAACCATAAGTGACTCTTAATCTCACAAAACAAACTGAGGTTTGCTGTGGGGAGGAGGATTGGGAGAGGGGGGTGGGGTAATGGACATTGGGAAGGGTATGTGCCATGGTGAGTGCTGTGAAGTGTAATCCACAGACATGTACCCCTGGGGATAAAAATACATTATATGTTTATAAAAAATAAAAAAAATTTATAAAAAAATGAAGGAACTACTGACACATACAATAATACAGGCAAATCTAAAAACAAATAGGCTGAAGGAGAGAAGGAAGACCTCCCCTAATAAAATAATACAACCTTTGTGGTTCCACTGATTCCATTTGAACAGAATTCTAGGTAATGAAGAATAATCTACAGTGGCAGATCAGTGGTTGCCTGGGGACAGAGCAAGGTGTGAGGTGGGGTGGAGGAGTAAGGCGAGGAAGCCTAACAGTACAGAGCTGAAAATGTTATATCCTGGGAAAATAATCATAATGCTCTTTAAGACTGCCTGGTTGTTTTAGGGAATGTGGCTGAGTATTACCACAGCAGGGAAAGTTCTATGGTACGTACTATTTTAGAAATTATTGAATTCTTCTGACAATTTCTAAGTTGTGGAGTTATACTTAGAAAATATATTGTAAGCCCTAAGGAGTGATTGTGGAAGCAGCTGAAAACTTAGCAGCATTGCTGTTCTGGGGCTATTGAACACAACGGTCCGGTAGGAGCAGGATCCCATGATCCGCAAGGGCAGGGCATAAAGTTAGGAGCTATGAAAGCAAGTAACCCTCAGTCTCCCATTTCTGCACCTGGTGATTCTAGCCTAAACATCCCGCTCCTCCCTTGTCCCATGACTGACACCCTGTGTGCCTATGCATAGGAGAACATGCAAGCCTGCTCCAAGATATTTGCCATCCCTTTGTACTCCTTTCCCACACTTGAAGGCATCTGTCCTTGCTTTTGTGACAAAACAAAACAAAGCTATGTGTAGGATTCTGCTGCTGCTGCTGCTCTGCCTTGCAGAGGCAGCCCTGCACGGCTGCTCAGATTGGTGTCTGAGAACTTTATTTCAGTGTGCCATGACACGAAATAACACTTGAAAAATTTCCAAGAAATTAAAAATACAGCTTCCTATGACCCTGCCGTTGCACTACTGGGTATTTACCCCAAAGATACAGATGTAGTGAAAAGAAGGGCCATCTGTACCCCAATGTTTACAGCAGCAATGGCCACAGTTGCCAAACTGTGGAAAGAACCAAGATGCCCTTCAACGGACGAATGGATAAGGAAGATGTGGTCCATATACACTATGGAGTATTATGCCTCCATCAGAAAGGATGAATACCCAACTTTTGTAGCAACATGGACGGGACTGGAAGAGATTATGCTGAGTGAAATAAGTCAAGCAGAGAGAGTCAATCATCATATGGTTTCACTTATTTGTGGAGCATAACAAATAACATAGAGGACATGGGGAGATGGAGAGGAGAAAGGAGTTGAGGGAAATTGGAATGGGAGGTGAACCATGAGAGACTATGGACTCTGAAAAACAACCTGAGGGGTTTTGAAGGGGCGGAGGGTGGGAGGTTGGGGGAGCCAGGTGGTGGGTATTGGGGAGGGCACGTATTGCATGGAGCACTGGGTGTGGTGCAAAAACAATGAATACTGTTATGCTGAAAAGAAATTAAAAAAAAAAAGAAAAATTTCCAGATTTAAAAAATTGTTTGTAAAATGGATAAAATGTGGCTGCCATGCTAAAATCTCAATTTGCCAGGAAGACCTTCTAACCAACTGCATGTATCTACATCCATCTGAGAGAAACATGAGAATCTCTGAATAATATTTATGAAGTGAGACTAATTCAGGTATATTTATTCCAAATGCATACTGAAGATCAAGTTCCTTCTTCAAGTGGGACAATTCATTGCTTTCATCAAAAGATGGCGCCTCTAAGGTGGGGCTCAAGGGCAACTACATAGCCTGTAGCTGCTGGTGGAATGAAATTCCACCTGCTAAATCTCTTCTCCCATGATGAGATCAAAGTAGCTTCTCTACTTTTAGGCTAGTGTGTGAACCTCACAGGAATTATCCCACAACATGCTTTTTTCAGATCTATGAACTCACTTGAGCTGGGCATTATATCCCAATAAACATGTGGGGTATTGGTGTCTCCTGAGGACTGCTGCCCTTGAATCTGGAGCAGAAACCTCGGCAGCCATCAGGACACAGAACCTCAGGACCTGCCTCCTCCGGGCTCTTCATATGATCTTGGCCACTGACACGAAGTGCTGCACTGGGAGTGACATATCTAGCAATCACCATGCTTTACAGATGTAATTTTGTGCTGGGAGCCATGTAAAGCACTGGGCTAGTGACAATGACACTGATACAGCATAACAGCAACATTATAATGGACTTCTCACAGGGCCTTTTTCTTCTCCTTGGCCTATCTCCTAACAACAAAGGTGAAGAGGAATAAGAAGTGGCCTAAATTCATACAGGCATTCATAATCCTGCAATAACCACAGGTCTATGGGCTTGCTCACATGTATCACTGACCGTTCTCAGCCATCCTGTGGGTGAAGCATTCTCATCCCTGTTTTGTGGAAGGAGAAGCTGAGGTTCAGAAGGAGTCAGTCACCCCTGCCTTTTAAAAGAAAGTAGCTCCAGGATGTGGAAGGAGAAGCTGAGGTTCAGCAGGAGTCAGTCACCCCTGCCTTTTATTTTTTTTAAGATTTTATTTATTTATTTGTCAGAGAGAGAGAGAGAGAGAAAGAGAGGGAACACAGGCAGACAGAGTGGCAGGCAGAGGCAGAGGGAGAAGCAGGTTCCTGCCCAGCAAGGAACCCAATGTGGAACTTGATCCTAGGATGCCGGGATCATGACCTGAGCTGAAGGCAGCCGCTTAACCAACTGAGCCACCCAGGCGTCCCCACCCCTGCCTTTTAAAAGAAAGGAGCTCCAGGACACCCCTGGAAGAGGACTCTGCACTCACTAGGGCCAGGTGAGACCCCCAAAGCCCATCCATCTCTCTAAGAGATGGCTGCAACTTTGAGTCTCAAAGCAGGAAAGAGGTGAGTGGACTTGGGATCCCTTTGTCTCCCCACGGCCCAGGTTGATTCAGCCACCACAGTAAGAGACGCACTTTCTGATGAGACCCAAGTAACTGAAGGCAAGACCTGCTCTTCTCCCCTGGCATGTCTCTGTGTAAAGTCTTGGTAAAAAGCCATCATGTTCACCATCATAACATTAGCTTCCTATGGCAACTGTAATGCCCTGCCTTGTCCTCTGTATCAGAAGTACTTTGGCATTGCCCTAGGTCCCTAACCTTTTGCCAGAAAAAGAACATCTTGGCTCTTCAGACCACTGACTGAGAAAGCACACTAGAGGCACTCAATTTGGACCCAGGCAATTGGCAGAACTCCGCTCAGTGTTTTGAAACATATCCCCATTGTCAAGGATTTTGTGTGCTTTAAAAAGAGACAGTATGCTATGCTAAATGAAATATGTCAAAGACAAATACCATATGATTTTACTTATATGTGGCATCTAAAACAAAAACAAAAATAACAAACCCTGAACTTGCAGATACAAAGAACGGATTAGTAGTTAACAGAAGCAGGGGCGGGGGGGCAAGGGTAGAAGGAATTGGATGAAGATGGTCAAAAACTACAAATTCCCAGCTATAGAATAAAGAGGTCTGGTGCTGTAATGTATAGCGTAGTGACTATATAGTTTATAATGCTGTGTGGTATATTTGAAAGTTGTTAAGAGAATAAATCCTAAAAGTTCTCATTGCAAGGAAAAACATTTCTTGTGACTATATGAGGTGATGAATGTTAACTTATTGTGATGATCATTTTGTAGTGTATATGCATGTCAAGTCACTATGCTGCACACCTCAAACCTATATAGTGTGGTATGTCAATCATATCTCAGTAAATTTGGAAAAAAGAAACAAAAGAAACACTATGAGAGTATTACCAGTACACAGAGACCCAGCGAGGTAATCTACAGTTCTTGCCCTCTGGCAATGAACCTAAGGAGTTACATCAGGAGGTTCATTGTGTCTTGTCTCTTCTCTGACCTTAAAGTTGATTGCTGGGTCCGAGTGCTCTCAGCCTGATCCATCTGGTATAAGATTTCTGTCTGCTTTTCATCTCATGTTTTGTGCAGTCCAAAGATAGTTGCCAGAACTGCATTTCATTAAAGGTTGCAAAAGGGTGCTATTCTAATTCTGTAAATACTTCTTCGTTTATTAGCTGGAATCCCTATATACAAGAAACTTCCTTTCATCAGCTATTAGATTACACTGTGTGGTATGCACTGGAAGGGTAGGATGACTGCTTAATTTTCTGGCAACATTTCTACTTTTCAAAACAATGAGTGGTTTCTCTAGGAGCCTCCAAAGATGAGCAGTGAGCTCATTTTGCTTTGTTATTTTGTTTTGCTTTGCTTTGCTTTTAGACTGTCACCTGGAGTTTATAGATACATGTATGTGTGATTTGTTTTGAGCCACTGTAGTCATTATTTTATTTGATGTTCAAATTGTTCTACATCTGACCAGTGGGAGCCTCTTTAGGTTGGCCTCTGAATGTTGTTGTTTTTTTTCCTTTAAAGATTTTATTCATTTATTTATGACAGAGAACAAGAGAGAGAGAAAGAGGGAGGGAGAGTGAATGAGAGAGAGAGAGTGAGTGAGTAAGCCAACAAGGGGAGAAGCAGAGTGCGAGGGAGAATCTGAAGCAGACTCCATGCTGGGCATGGAGCCTGATGCGGGGCTCAATCTCACAACTGTGAGATCATGACCTGAGCCGAAACCAAGAGTCAGAAGCTTGACCGACTGAGCCACCCAGGCGCCCCCGGCCTCTGAATGTTTTTGACATGCTTCCAGGAATGATAGTTTGGTCCAGACTATCCTGTAACAAATTCTACGCCAGACCAGGAACCCACTCTTTCCGCAAGGAATGCTGGCTTCCTTTTAGTGGGGAGTGATTTTAGAGGGATCGATTTGGGTACTGGAATTGCTCAGTACTACTGGATTAACCACTGTCTCTTGCCTTCTCAGTTCATGGAGCCAGTAAATATGTATTCTATTTTTCAGAAAATATACATCATCAGCTTCCATCCTTGCTATTCCTCCAACCCCGGTGTAACTGAATTTTGGATGTGTTTTAAATTTAATAAATTTAAATATAAATAGCCATGCATGGCTAGTAGACACCCTATTGGAATGCAGCAGCTCTACACACATTTCTGCACCTTTCTCTTTTCACTTAACAATGTATCCTAGAGACCCCTCCACAGCAGTGAAGAGAGGGAGTCCCTATTGCTTTTATTGCTTTTACTAGTGACCTAGTACTCTCTAGCATGGAAGTACAGTAGATTGTTCAACTACCTACCTATTGCTGGACACTAGTCTTGTTTCTGGTCTTCTGCTACTAGGAATTGTTCCACGTGGGATGGCCTTATGCTTATGCCTTTTGGTCAATTTTCCTTTGGTTCTTTTGGATAGATTCTCAGATGAGAGACTGCCGGTTCCAAGAGTAAATACTTAAGTAATTTTACTAGATGACATCCAATCCCATGCTCAGGTGTTGTTCTATCAAACTAGCCTCTGTATGATGGTGGGGAATACAGGGAGACCGGTACATTCCAGGAGCATAGAATCATTGCTGCACTTCATCTGCTGTGACTTGAGTTCACTTTTTTTTTTCTTAATTTTCAGAAGTAAATGCTGTGTGGAGTACCATGATAGTGGATAAGGCATTCTCTGCACCCAGGGATGGTAATTTGGGCAGTAGATATGTGTGTGGGAAAGTCAAACCCACATCCAGAGTATTCCAGTAAAAGCACATTTCATTGAGAACGAAATGCTGCCTCTTCCATGACAGAAGTGATCCAGTGGAGTCATCCTGCCATCAGGTAGCTAGCTGTTCTCCCCAAGGGAATGATGCCATATCCAGGGACGCATTGCTGGTTTCAGATGCTGGCCGATTGGGCACTCAACAGGGACTCTAGCCAGGTTGGCCTTGGTGAGTGGAAGTCACTGGCTGCAGGCAATGGCTTGGCTGGAAGTTCAAGGACATGCAAGGAACGTAATTAGAAATTTGATAGCAAGGATGTCTGTGGAAGAGATAGGGGGATAGACTCTAAATGGGTGAGAAACATGCAGATATTTTTGTTCCATGTGAATGCAAAGGGTCAGCAAGGGGTGACGTTATCGGAGGAGGAAATTTTACTTAACAAAGGGAAAGGATGGCTCCTTATCTGGATATCAGTCAGCTTCTTTTCCAGTCCCTGCTGTCATTGCCTGATGGACTCATGGAAAACATGGGTGTCAGGGTGGCAGGGAAGGAGGTTATGCTTGACTCAGGTAAATGGAGGAGGTCAAACAGCCAGATAGTTGGGGGCAGGCTGATTAGAGAGGGTCACTTCCATCATGGAAGGGGCAGTATTACGTTCCAGTATGTTGTTACTGGAATACTCTGGATATGGATTCCCCTTCCCTGCATGCAATGCTTCTGGCAAAACTACCATCCTTGGACTTGCAGAGTACCTTATCTGCCTGCCATGGTATTCCATGTAGCATTGCTTCTGACCAAGAAACTCACTTCACAGCACATGAAGTGGGGCAATGGGCCTGTGATCATGAAATTCACTGGTTTTACCATTTCTCCACCATCATGCAGTAGCCGGTTTGATAGAATGGTGGAATGCCTTTTTGACAACTCGTTTCAGTGCCAGCTAGGTGGCAATACATCGCAGGCATGAGGCAAGGTGCTTTGGGAATCTGTTTGTGTTCTACATCAGCATCCCATAAACATCCTCCCATGGCTAGGATTCATGGGACAAGGGATCATGGGATAGAAATGGGTGTGACACCACCCACTATTATCTCTAGCAATCCAGCAGCAAAATTTTTGCTTTCTGTTCCTGCCATCCTATGCTCTGCTGGTCTAGAGGTCTTTGTTCCAAATGGAGGAATGCTTCCACCAAGAGACGCACAATGATTCCACTGAACTGAAAGTTAAGACCACCATCCAGTCACTATGGGCTCCTTGTGCCTCTTAATCAACAGGCAAAGAAGGGATTTACTATACAGGATAGGGTGATTGATTCCAATTAAAAGGGGGGAATTTTATCCCTTTTAATTTTACCACCTCCACAATGGTGGTAAAGAAGGGGTGTTTGGAATACAGGAGCTCACTTAGGGTGTCTCTCAGTAGTGTCATGCCCTGTTGATTCAAGTCAATGGAAAACAAAAGCAGCACAATTCTGGAATGACTAGTAACGACTCAGATCCTTCAGGAGTGAAGGACTGGGTACCCCACGTGGTAAAGAACCAGGAGAGTTGAAGGCAAAGGGAATACAAAATGGTTAGTGGAAGATTGTACTTAAAAATTCTGACTACAATTTGCAACGACGTGGATGGAACTAGAGGGTATGATGCTGAGCGAAATAAGTCAATCAGAAAAAGACAATTATCATATGATCTCCCTGATATGAGGAATTTGAGAGGCAACGTGGAGGGCTTGGGGGGTAGGAAAAGAATAAATGAAACAAGATGGGAGCTGGAGGGAGACAAACCATAAGAGACTCTTAATCTCAGAAAACAAACTGAGGGTTGTCAAGGGAAGGTGGGTATGGAGAGGGTGGCTGGGTTATGGACATTGGGGACGGTATGTGCTATGGTGAGTGCTGTGACGTGTGTAAGCCTGACGATTCACAGACCTTACCCCTGGGGCAAATAATACATTATATGTTAATAAAAAAAATACTGGCTACAACCACATGACCAGATACAACTCTAATTGTTGTGAAGATTTCTTCCTAATTTTGTTGAATATGTGTGTAAATGTGTGTTTATTATGTACGATAATATATGCATCACATTTGTTTTCTTTCCTCTCTTATCCTCTTATCATGTAACAGTAGGCGTATTAGCTTTGCATCATAGTATTTAAGTATTAAGATTACCTGAGAGTTACATAATAACAAGTTACTTAAATAACATGATGACAAGGAGAAGAGTAAACATCTCCCAAGGACTTTGTATCTTCAGGGGAATGGGTCAGTGCGTTTTCACTTGTATACAGGGCAGCTATATATGTTAGGCAGAAATATGACCTTGTTATTCTGCTTGTTGGGAACCAAGTATGGTTCAAGGAGATGTGTATGGGTACCAAGTTAATGAGGGGGGTGTCCTGTGATGGTTAATTTTATGTGTCATCTTGGCTAAGATTTGGTACCCAGGTGTTCTGGGTGAATACTAGTCTGGATGTTGCTGTGAAGCTGTTTTGAAGATATGATTAATATTTAAACCAGTAGATTTTGAGTAGGGCACATTACCTCCATGATGTGGCTGGGCCTCACTGAATAAGTCGAAGGCCTTAAGAGGAAGCACTGATGTATCCTGAGGAGGAAAGATTGCTGCCTCCAGACTGCCTTTGGACTTGAGATGGCAACATCAACACCCACTAGAATTTCCTACCCACTGGCTTGCCCTGAACTTTCCGACTTGCCAGTCCCTAAAATCCCACAATCATGTGGACCAATTACATTGTGTGTGTGTGTATGTGTGTGTGTACACACCTGTATACATAGATATTTATATACATATACATGTATATTCGTATATGCTATCCGTTCTGGTTCTGTGGAGAACAGTGACAAAGAGGCTCACCTTCACCATCTTTCATACGTTGCTTTTGTGCATTTATCATTTATGCAGTGTTACAATCTGACCACCACCTCAGAACAGATCTGCATTTGTTGACCAGACAACACTTTATGGTTGGGCAACTCTGCGTTGGCTTAGACACATGGGCTTGGCATACTTCATTTAAATTTAAATTTTACTATCATCCGTGTTATCTGACTTATTTTATTGTGCTCTTTATATTTTCTGTGCAGAGCATGATCCCTGGGTTGCTTTGCATCTTCTGATTTGGAACAGAGACATTTAATATCCAGAGAGCGGATCCAACAAAATGGAATTGGAGGTGTTAGGGCAGAGTGAAGCATGTAGAAAGCATCATACTACAATAGAGATATTTTGTAAGAGAAGAGCGGAGAGCATTGAAACTAAAGTAACTGAGGTCCCAAGAGGGTGATTTCTGATCTTGTGCATTCATAAAATGGGGAAGGTGTGTGTGTGTTCTTATTCCAGGATAGCCACCATTCATTTGTTGATTCATATATGCATGGTAATGACCCTGAACAGCACTGATTGCCTGCATGCCCAACTCCTTCCATTGACACGGTCAATAAACTCCCTTTAATATCCACCACATATACTAGAATGGTCTTCAGTATTTCCTCTACATATGCTGAGAAACATATCAGGTAGTGTTATGCTTTCTTCTTCAACCATCAAGAAGCACTTAGAAGTTTCAAGAGGATGAACGCCTGGGTGGCTCAGTCAGTGAAGTGTCTCCCTTCAGCTCAGGTCACGATCCCAGGGTCCTGGGATGGAGTCCCACATCAGGCTCCCTGCTCAACAGGGAGTCTGTTTCTTCCTCTGACCATCCCCTTTGTCATGCTTGCTCGCTTGCTCTCTCTCTCTCTCAAATAAATAAATAAAATCTTAAAGCAAGTTTCAAAAGGAGAAGGAAAATCTACTCTATTTAATCATGTTTGTGTTCTTTCTGCTATTCTTTCTTCCCTCCAGATATTCCTAGATTCCTTCTTTTACCAAAACCCATGTGTTTTAAGAAAATTCTTTAGCCATTCCTTTAGGGCACTTCTATTGGTGAAAATTTCTTATTGTTTTACCTCAGCTGAAAATGTCCTTTTATCCCTGTTAATTCCTGAAGTATAATCTATCTGCATATAGAATTTGAGATTAACAGTTCTTTTCTTTGAACATTGAACAGTGTGCCACTTCTTTCTGGTCAACATGGCTTCTGATGAGAAATTTGCTACTCTGTGGATAGTTCTTCTCCTATAGATGATTTTTTTTTTTT
>PISX010038277.1:0-10335 GCA_004024625.1 Mellivora capensis
GTCCACATTTCTAGGCCATTTATATTGTGCTGTGAACTCAGGACATAGACTTATTTGATTTGTTTTAATGTGACTATGATTTGACATTGAACACTTGCCCTTGAGATTATAAAACAGGTATTTATTTAGACTTCAAAGGACGTTTACTACACATGATCCAAGTTCAATGGCAAAGTAAACAAAGATTGAGAAAATAAATTCATCTCTCAGATTAAAAGCCAGAACCATGAAAGGACTCTGTAGTGTTGAAATCATAGGTGAATCAGTAGCACGAACATCTGTTAGTGGATGTGTTTGTGTAAACTACAATTTTCCGGTTATCCCAAGAACTGTAATAATGACAGAAAATGATGTATTAGACAGAAGTTTCCCTAGTATCACCCCTGCTCTTGTTGTGTAGATCTAATTAGTACATCTCAATAAGATAGAAAGCACAATTTAAAAAAAATTTTTTTTTCTCATTATCAAAGTCAAACAAATTTGTTAATTGAAAATAGAGGAGAAAGTGTGAATAAGGGGATAAATACACAAGGTATTTATTTTACTTAGTGCTTATAACTTTATATCTAGCTTTACAATTACTGTATGCAGCATTTGAAATGGGTATTTTTTTTTCATCTTTTCCTTCCTTCAAAATCCCCAAATATGCCTTCACTGAAGTAAAAAATTGCTATAACTGGGTTAATCCAAAAACAGTACAATTTGGAAAGCATCCCTTAGATTGTGGAGGAAGATTCCACTGATGATAAATGAAAATATGAAGGTCAAATATCACACTTATTATATCACTCTATAATTATCTTTTAAAATATCTATCTTTCCCATAATACCATGAGTTCCTATGGAAGAAATCCTGTCTTTCTCAGTAGGCTTGATTTTCTGGCCTATAGCTCACTGCCTGGCACAGGGGAGATGCTTAATAACGATGACATTAAAAAAACAGAGCAATACTGATCGAGAGAATTGAGTCCTAAATTGTGAAAATTAAAAAATATATATATGGCTCTTGTTGTTGGATGCCTTTGGGACAGTCACTGGAACTGGTTCTGCTGAGTGGGAGGAGGGACACTGAAGAGACAGTGGGTGGCCGGGAGGCCTGCCATGACACCGCGGGCGATGTGACAGACACCGTGGTAGCCCTTCTCATCTGCTCCTGGAGGGAACGAACAGCTGGAGGACTCCCTGAATACTGGAGGTGGCCAGAGACAGCTGACTGAGTTTCTGGATGAATCAGCAAACGTTCGTGGAGCCCCAGCTATCAGCAGAAAATGGAGTCTCAAGAGAGGATGTGGAATCTTGACTAGGATTTCCTGAATCTGAGGAGATCCTCTTTTCAGAGGATCAGATGTGGGTCAGCATTGCAGGCCCAAACATGAATCTTCCATCTCCATTGTCCTGTGATTCGGATTGTGTCAAATAGCCTTAGCTTTCTTGAGCAGAACCATCTGTGACCTAAGGGCTTTGTTATAACAAGAACATACCTTCTTTTATGGGAGTCACTGTAAGCCGTCCCCAAATCCTTTCAAGAGAGATAATCCTTGGATGGAAAACCTCTTTAAACGTGAAACTTCTTTACACTTCTTATCAGGTCCTAGAAGGTAGAATTATCATGAGTGGAAAAGAAGGCAGTTGGGTTTTGTGTTGCAAATAACGCTATGGCCTAGAAGTGATTATTATAAGCCTAATAAGCAAAGTGAAATAAAATTATGACAAATAAGCCTTTATTCCTCAGCAACCGCCCCCATGTTTGAATGGAATTGGACTCGAGCCATAAGCCCACCTGCAGGTTTCTTCACTCTAGAACTTGAGAGAAACATCAGTTTAACTATTTACTGATACTTTAAAGGAGGAAATTTTAACCTCAGAGAAATGCCCATTGCATTCCAGAGTAGGAAAGAGAGGCCGAATTACTGTTGAGGAACTAGAGATACTAGTTATATAAGAAGCTGGCTATTAGTTGGGCAAAATGGTGGGCTTGACACACCAGGTATGTGTTTTCATTGGTGACTGGATGCTACAAGTCACGTCTGCTCTCATGAACTTTGATTTTCAATATAGGACGTGGGAACGGTGGCCTCTTTGCTGCCTACCAAGAGAGGCGTCCCTGTCACATGAGGAGCTTTGGGGTACTTCATCTTGGAAGGTCATTTAGGGTTTCTATAGTGATCCGGGCAGTTGTCTCCCCAAGGACAGCCAGAAATTCCTTTTTTTTTTTTTAATTTTTAATTTTATTTATTTATTTGACAGACAGAGATCACAAGTAGGCAGAGAGGCAGGCAGAGGGAGAGGGGGAGGCAGGCTCCCCGCTGAGCAGGGAGTGCAACTCGGGGCTCAATCCCAGGACCCTGAGATCATGACCTGAGCTAAAGGCAGGGGCTTAACCCACTGAGCCACCCAGGGGCCCCAGAAATTTCTTTTTGAGATCTTCTGCCACCCACTACAATAGATAAATGCGGACTCAGTGCTGATCTCAATGACAAACTCATAGACTTCATTATAGCTCAGAAACCGAACGAGAATGAACAGAACCTACCATGGGTGACAAAACGAAGACAGACACTTAGAGAACAGCGGCCTCATCAATTCATAATTAAATTGCTGCTTTGCATATTTTTCCATCTCTTGTAGCTTAAAAAGAACTAAGTGAATTTTAATTAAATCTTAACTTATAAACAAACAAGAATCTTATGTGCCAGAGATGAGATTTCTAATGTCAACTTCTCAACCGAAGAAATAATTGTTGGCAAGTTACAAATGATGACAGAACCGTGTGTGCGCTGGACTGTGTATGCAATTTATTACCAGGTGAGCTTGCAGAGCGGAAAAACACTGAGGACCCCAGCGAACAGGGACACGGGTTCTAAGTCCAGCCCAGCTGCAAACCAGCCAGGTGAACCTAGGAAAACCCCAGCATCTCTTGAGGCCTGGCTTTGCTTTTTCTACAGTTATGGATTTGACTAGAAGTTCTTTTGATTTTCAGAGGCTGTTTGTTGAGGTAAAAAGCCTAGAATAGTGGACTTTTTAAAGGCGATGAGGAAGATTTGTTGTTTTCAATGCAAAATTGAGGGGTTTCGCAGTTAAGAGTTGAAAACTGGGACTTATCTTCAGTTAGCACAAGTAGTTAACAGACAGACTTTCTTTGGAAGTTTTCCTCCCATCTGTTTCTCTAAAAGCCGTGGCACAAGCGATTGTTGACAGTAAGATGGAATAAACAAACAGAAACTAACTATTTGTGAGGATAATGTGCAGATAGGTTGACCGTGCTTAACTGCACAACCTTTTTCTTTTCTTCCCCCTTCGCTTTTCTTTTTAATGAACGTCTGTGCCCACTGGCTTGATCCAGAACAGGGATCCTATAATGCATATTTACTAAGTCTAAGTCTAAGTCCTATTCCACTCTCTGACTAAACCTGCCACTACTTTATGGTGCTCAGGAAAGAACGTGGACAAAGGACAAGCCCTTGACTTCGCATTGCTCCTTCACACGAGTATTAGAACCCCTGGGCTAGTGTTACAGAGGAAAGTAACAGTGAGGGCCAGAGAGGGGAAGTGACCCGGTCAAGGTGACACAGAGGGTGAATGTGAATGGGACCATGAACCCCAGGGTGTCAGGCTCCCTGCCCTGTCCTCTGGAACTGAAACGGTTCCATGCGTCTAGAAGAAGCATGATTTAAACCATCTCTGCTGGTTACTAATAAACAAGGGAACCATTTCTCAAGCGGGTTGAACTGTTTACTTTTCTTGGAGTTCAATTTGATAATATTTTTGTAAAAATATTTTACACAGAACTATTTTGTTCACTGTGGGGGCTATCGAAAGGGCAGATCTTTTGGTGAGAGTCTGTGTTTTCATAAACCGTTCCATTCCGGATCATTTCAACACGGAACAAAAGTCATGGTAGAAGCTGCTTAATTGACTAAAAGGATGGAAATGGGAACGATAATTAAGGGCAGACTGCCTACCTGAGAAGTTCTTTATCGTAAGGATTCTGTTCTTGTGGCCTTTGGTTTTGTGTTCTGTTGGAAAGGGTGACAGAGAGCTGGAAGTTCCTGGGAATGATTTAAAATCTCTGGTTAAGAAAATAATTCATATGCTCCTCTCCACAGGTCAGAGCAGTGGTTCCCCGAGTATAGTTAGAGGATCCCTGAGCGTCCCCGAAACCCTTTCAGGGGTCTCAAGGTCAAAACTATTTTATAATGCAAAATGTGACTTGCTTTCATTTTTTCATTTTTCATTTTCATTACTCTCAGGAGTGTACAGCAGAGCTTCCCAAAGCCTGGACCATGTGTGGTAACAAGTCTGGCTGAACACAGACACAGACATGTGAATCCAGCTGTCTTCTTTTAAGCCAGTATGAAAGAGATGAGCAAAAATTGTGAAGCAATGCCACTCTTCTCAATGATTTTTCCTTGGAAAAATAGTTATTCTTCATGAATAGCATGTTGTTTATGCTAATGTGCGATGGGGTTACCCATGTTGTTTTCAAATAAATATTTAAACCATTTCCCAGTTTTAACTACAAATACTACAAACCTCAATTGACCCACATAAACAAAAGCTCTTTGGGGTCTTCAGTAATTTTTAAAGGTTGAGGTGGCCCTGAGACCAAAAACTTGAGGGTCACTGTGCCAGGCAATGGTGGTGACATAATGGCAAACGCCATACTTGCCCCCCAGAGCTGACGTGAGCTCACAACCTCGTGCGTAAATAGACAATCACCACCGGGCAGAAAACACTTTATGGGAAAAGGCAAAGTTCTAGGAGGCACAGTGGAGCTCTTCCCCAAACTGCAGGAACGCTTCAATGAACGACGGTTTCTGAAAGAAGTGGAGAAGACACTTCTCAGTCAACCCCATGGACCACCCCTCAGTTGCTTACGTATTCCGTGTCTCCCTTTTGCCTGCACTCTTCCCAGCAACAGTCAACCTTCCTCCATCATGCAAGAGGCAAAACTCAAACTCTTCCACCCCAGGTCCCTTCCAGCTGCTGTGCGGATTTTCTCTCCCTTGGCTAATTCTGTAAAGCACCCCGGCCTCCCTGACTCCATTTCCTCCCTTCCCATGCCTCCCGCAACACACTCCTTCCTGCTTTTGTGACAATTGAAGGGCCACCTCTGTCACTGTTTTTTGTTCTCAACCTACTTGATCTCTCAACAATACTTGGTGCATTTGACCATTCCCTCCTTCTCAAAACATTGAGATTTTTGAGAAGGAGAATTCTTCCAATGCTCTGGAATTCCTGTCTTCTGGTTGGTATCCCCTCTCTGGCCTCTCGTTCTCACTCTCTTGAGTCTTCTCATCCTTCCACCTATTCATTAGCCATCGGACACCCCTAAGGACTTTGATCCAGGGCCTCTCCTCAACTGTGTCCTCACATTCCCCTGGCTTTGAGTCCAAAGGACTGGTAAATGTAAACACTCAATCACGACCTCTCCTCCGAACTTCCAACTACTTACCTGTCACTCCCCTTTGGGTTTTGAAAAAAGGATGTGAAAAACCCAAATTCCTGATCTGTCCCCTCAAAGGAGCTTCTGCCCCAGTATCTCTAATTTTGTATCTCATTGTACGGACTGAGAGCCTAGGAGTCACTCCTGACCCCTCCTGCTCCTTTCTCACCCACTAATACCCAATCCACCACCAATATCCCTCTTGACTTTGCCTTTTAACCATCTCTCCCATTCATCCTCTCTCTCCATCTTTACTACCAGCACCCTAATCTGAGATATCACTGTCCCTAGCCTGGGCTGTGGCCATACCCACTTGTCACCCTGCGTTCACTTATAACCCAATCTTTTCCATACAACAGCAAGAATGATCTTTCAAAACTGGAAATATCCTTTATCAAAATCCTGTGATGGCTCTCCATTACATGTACAAAAACTTCATATCCTTTAGGTCTGTGTTACAGGCCTATCAAGATCTGGTCTCCTCTTCCCTTCCCAGCTTCACCCTACGGGGTAGGAGCAGGGTGACAGCAGACCTTCCAACATGCCATGGCCTAGTCATTTGGAATTGCTGTTTTTCCTGAAAGTGACAAGTTCTTCAAAGCCACAAGTCAATGTGCATAATTTTTACTTTACCTAGAATTCCCTGTGTCCCATTCATTCCCCCGTCCCACCTTCTGAAAACGTCTATTTACAATTCAAAATTTAGCTCACGTTTGGTTCTTTGGAGAAGTCTCTCTCTTCTCTCCCTATCCTGCCTCTTGCTCTCCGCTACTCCCAGGTTCTGCATGCCCTATTGTTAACTGTTACTGGCATACAGGACTCCTGCCTTTGACCCTGAGCTCCTGAGGGCCAGGCAGTGTGTCATTTCTGTATCCCAAGTGCCTCGCTCAGTGCTGACATTTGGGATGCTCTCAACAGAAGTTTGTGAAATAATAACAAGTAGGTCCATAGACGTCTGGAGGAATGAGTGAAGAAATAAAAGAGGGACACCTGGCTGGCTCAGTCAGCAGAGCATACGGCTCTTGATCTTGGGGTCATGAGTTCGAGCCCCATGTTTAGGTGTAGATTACTTAAGAATAATAAAAATAAACTCTTATAAATTAAAAAAAGTGAGGTCTGGAGGTGATAACCACCCTCACCTGTATCCTGGATTTTCCTTGGATTTTTAATAGAGAATAAAGATGCCTGTGTACCAGAATAAGCTTTCCTGCTCCGGTCACAGAGGGAGAGTTGTACTAGATGAGGTCAGGGACAAGGTGGGTCCACGCAGGGGCAGATCCGAGGAGAAAAAATGCCTTCCACAGGTTCCTGAGAGTGACAGCAGTACAAAGGTGACCCTGGGGACAAACTAATACTAAGCCAATGAACATTTTGAATAAGTAAAATTTGCCATGACAGATGTTAAATCCTTTTCACCCTGGCTTTATTTTTAATTGATGAAAACTAAAGAAACAAGTTATAAGGATGAATGTGTCTTGCCTTGAAGACGTTTCACATTTTCCTTTTGTCATTCAGGTTAAAGATATCTGAGTAAAAGACGCTGGAAATCTCAACTGGGGATGAAAGGAGGGGACTGTTTATTCCCTCACCGTTGGCATAAAAAGAGAAATAAATCAGGGGAAAAAGAACATGCCATTAGTTCAGGTGGAAACATAGGTTCCTGGGTTGGGTCTAAGGGCTGAAATCCTTCTTTTACACACAATTCGGTACAAGCCTTAAGAAGAAACAATTAATGTTTTAGTCTTTTGGTAAAAACAAAGTCAAAGGTTGATAAGCATCGTGGACATTAACAGGCAGGTGTTGAATTCGCCTTGTTTGAAAGATGGTGGACAGGGGCGGGGGGCTGGGAGGGGAGGTGGTACAGGCAGGACCAGCTCCTTGGTTTTACTCTGGTCGGGGAAGGAGGGAGGAAAATGGAGACCTGCTCCTGCCCAGCTCTGGGCCCAGCTGGAGAAAGATGCACTGCAATTAGGGGTAGCAGAAGCTGAGCGTCCAAAGAGTGGTACACCCAGCACGCTCCCCAGGCGGTCAGGGAGCAAGCGGAGGCGAGGAGAGGCTTTCTGGGCAAGGGGCAGTGAGGGAATTCCGATGGGAGGCTGCGAGGCTGTTCACAAGGTGTTAGGAAGAAATCAAATACATGGCCTTGACCCTAGGGGAGGGGCTAGTTCAGATCCAGCTATAGAACATTTTAAAAGGCAGGCTTCAGATTTGTGATGGTATTTGGGGCCAGTGGGAGCCACTCAGCATTTCTGAGCCAATATTTCCGGAAGATTAATTCGACCATGACATGCAGTGGTTTCCAATACGAGCCTTGCAGACGGCCTGTGTTTGTCCCCAGGGGAGCCTCAAAAAAATTCAGGTTCCAAGCCAGTAAAACACAGGCCATCGCATTTTTAAAAGGCTTCCTAAGGGATTCTGGGAAATTTGGGAACCCTGCCATGAGTTGGGTTGTGTGGGGGAGGTGCTGGGGAAAGGTGACCAGGTACAGAACTCGTAATGATCTCAGTGCGAAGGAAGATGGTCTGGACCAGGGCAGCGTGTGTGCGGAGGAAAAGCCACAGGTGAGCGGGGGGACCAGTGCCCGGGGAAACCATCACACCTGAGCTGTGGGGGGGCAAAAACAAGGACTGGTGGTACCGTTCCTGTAAGTACGGAGAGAGACTGGTGAGCAAAAGGGAGGTGATGATGAAATCAGGATTAGGGATGTGAAGGGAGGGTGGAGACAGCGGCTTTGGGAATTATTTAACCAACTGAGCCACCCAGGCGTCCCTTTTGGGAATTATTTATGGAGACGTTGCCCAGAATCTCAGGACTGGATGAGACATTAAGTGAAGAAAGTGCAGGAGAAGAATTTAGTTGGAAAGGGGACAAGGAGGGTGAGCGGAGAAGGGACTTGGGACCAGAGGGGCCTGCATCCGTGAGAAACACAGAGGAGGCACGGATTTGCCCAGCATCAGCCCGTGTGCGGCAATGACCGGAAAGCAGAGCTCCGTGGGAATAGGAAACGGCTTTTCCTAGCAGAGCCGGCCTGGGGAGCTGTGGAACGCGGCTCTGTTTGCTGGCTGGGGCGCTCCGGGGAAGTTCACCACCGAGACGTTTATGTTCTAACAGGAACTCACCGTGATTAGTTGACACGCTGCAGGAAGGTGATGTAGGGGAAATTACAGCTGAAGAATGAGGAATGGTTAGATTAAGCCCTTTATTAGATTTTCTCTTACGTTATTTTTTTAGGCATATAGACCGCCATCCATATAAGAACGGAGTTCAGTCTTATTCATATTTCTATTGACGTCAGAAGCATCAAATGTGGCTCCTAAGAGCCCATTCCCCGCTTTGTCCTTAGGCCTCAGGTCCCTGGAACTCTGCTCTGTCCCTCTTTTGCCACACCCCTACCCAGGGGGCAAGGAGTCCTTGGGATCAAAGGGAAATTCCATGCTCAGCCAGCACCCTGACTTCTAGCCACAAGCTGTGGGGATACACGACCTCAGAAGTCCCTGCCCCGAAGGCTCCAAACCCACTTTCAGGGCCCATGTTGGCCTCTGTTCTTGTCCTTCCCCCCAGAGAGGGCAGAAGTACAACTAGGAACTCACCCCAAGCCTGTGTGGTGGCCCCGAGGTGGCTGTCTGGGGGATGGATGGAGCTTGGGCGTGTGAGCTGGGCGTCCATTCTGTGACGGCGCCCGCGCAGGACAGAGCTGGGCAGGAGGAGGAGAGAGCCAGAAGCCTGCTGTCTGAATTCTTGTTTTGGCTCTTGCAAATGCGAGGGGCAGGTCTGCCCCTTCTTGCCAGCCCAGGCACGGGTATCTGCTGGTCACCATCCTGTATTTGTAGACAAGGTCTTCCTTACAAATTTGATGTCAGCGTTCTCAATTTAAAAATTATCTTTACCTAAATCATTTTTATTTTCAAATTCATTTATTATTTAAAAAAAAGGTTTTTCAAGATAATTCTAGCTCCAATCATATATGGGTATGCCATGATTTCTTTAAATGATCCCACACTGTTGAACATTTATTTCTAATTTTTGTTATAAATCACATCGTGACAAGCATATAGGAAGTCTTTGACCTACCGCTAATTATTTCTCTGGGGTACATACCTGGACAGTAGAAATGCTGGTTCAGAAAATGTGTACATAGAAATTCTTAATTCCCTGTGATACTTTCTAATTTCTAGAAAGCTCTCTCTTGCCAAGACTGGTTCTAAGAACAATTCCAGACATCAGTTATTGGGGAAAACTGGCATTGACAATGCAACTGCGATGCGCTTGTCGCTGTGCTTGGGATTTCATGAACATCACTCGTGCGTATCCTCTAGTATTCCCAACAGCTTCCTTGAAGTCCTGGCCCGCGTATACCGAGGAGGAGGTTAAACCCAAGCTGGAAGATTTCAGGGCTGGGACTTGAGTGGGGTCCCGTCTTCCCCAAAGTTGGTGTCACCGTGCTGGAACCACCTTTGGCAAGATGTCGGGCCTGGCCCAGGGATCCCTTCCTCCCTGGAAGACTTGGGTTTGTGGTGGTTGAGGCCCAGTGAAAGGGAAGGGGTAGATGCACCGGGCGAAGGACAAGTGCTTTTAGAATGGTCCCCAGGCCCCCACCAGCACCCCAAGGCCTGTTGGTCGGGTTCATCCTGACAGACCAAATATGGAGAGTTGTAGATGAAAGAGAGGAAGACACACCAGCTTTGTTCTGGGGCTTCTTTTCTTCTTGACCCCAGCAACATTTCCCTTCTCCATTCATTTGACAGCAAGATGAGCTCTGCTGCAGAAAAGCAGGGATGGAGAACGGGAATCCTAGAGTGCTGATGATGCTGATGATGCTGATGATGCTGATGATGGTGATGATGGTGATGATGCTGATGATGGTGATGATGGTGATGATGCTGATGATG
>PISX010038278.1:0-10326 GCA_004024625.1 Mellivora capensis
ATAATACTCCATAGTGTATATGGACCACATCTTCTTTATCCATTCGTCTGTTGAAGGGCATCTTGGTTCTTTCCACAGTTTGGCGACCGTGGCCATTGCTGCTATAAACATTGGGGTACAGATGGCCCTTCTTTTCACCACATCTGTATCTTTGGGGTAAATACCCAGTAGCGCAATTGCAGGGTCATAGGGAAGCTCTTTTTTAACTTCTTTAACTTCTTTAACTTTAACTATTTTTAACTTCTTGAGGAAGCTCCACACTGTTCTCCAGGGTGGCTGCACCAACTTGCATTCCCACCAACAGTATAAGAGGGTTCCCCTTTCTCCACATCCTCTCCAACACACGTTGTTTCCTGTCCTGCTAATTTTGGCCATTCTAACTGGTGTGAGGTGGTATCTCAATGTGGTTTTAATTTGTATCTCCCTGATGGCTAGTGATGATGAACATTTTTTAATGTGTCTGATAGCCATTTGTATGTCTTCATTGGAGAAATGTCTGTTCATATCTTCTGCCCATTTTTTGATGTGATTATCTGTTTTGCGTGTGTTGAGTTTGAGAAGTTCTTTATCGATTCTGGATATCAAACTTTTGTCTGTACTGTCATTTACAAATATCTTCTCCCATTCCGTGGGTTGCCTCTTTGTTTTGTTGACTGTCTCCTTTGCTGTGCAGAAGCTTTGGATCTTGATGAAGTCCCAAAAGTTCATTTTTGCCTTTGTTTCCTTTGCCTTTGGTGACATATCTTGAAAGAAATTGCTGTGGCTGATATCAAAGAGGTTACTGCCTATGTTCTCCTCTAGGATTCTGATGGATTCCTGTCTCACATTGAGGTCCTTTCTCCATTTCGAGTTTATCTTTGTGTACGGTGTAAGAGAATGGTCCAGTTTCATTCTTCTACATATAGTTGTCCAATTTTCCCAGCACCGTTTATTAAAGAGACTGTCTTTTTTCCACTGTATATTTTTTTCTGCTTTGTCGAAGATTATTTGACCATAGAGTTGAGGGTCCATATCTGGGCTCTCTACTCTGTTCCATTACCCAGGACATTTCTAAAGATTATGTTTGAGAGATGAGATGGCTTGCTTCCATTAACATATGGTGACACTCTGCAGCTCAGCAGTTCTCTTCTGTAATGCAGCTCCATATATGCAGGACCTGTGTGTCTCCTCTTTGAGACAGAAAGGCGAGCAGCGAGTGTGCGGACCACTGTAAATGAACTTGAAGTTCTGCATATCGATTTTGCCATAAGTTCTAAAATTCTCTGCCTCTCATCCAGGTCTCTCCTGTCTTCTGCTGTGATCCATGAGACAGTAATAAACTAAATAGAGTAGCTTATTTGATCTATTTGATTTTGTAAATAAAGTAAAATCCTGGAATCTGCACACTTCTTCATCGTGTCCTTTGTTGTAGCCCTCTTATCTTCAGTTTACACTACTGGCAGGGAGATATTTCCAAAGGGTAAATTGTTCCTCATACTCCCTTACTGAAAATATTTTCATCTTCTCCATTACCCATAGGAGCTTCTTCCGTAGCTTATTTATTATGCTGTTAACTTGTGTCTCACTAGCAATGAAAAGTATGCATTTAAAAGTTTATCTATACTCAAAATGGATAAAGGACCTCAATGTGAGACAGGAATCCATCAGAATTCTAGAGGAGAACATAGGCAGTAACCTCTTTGATATCAGCCACAGCAACTTCTTTCAAGATATGTCTCCAAAGGCAAAGGAAACAAAAGCAAAAATGAACTTTGGGACTTCATCAAGATCACCACCTCACACCAGTTAGAATGGCCAAAATTAGCAAGACAGGAAACAATGTGTGTTGGAGAGCATGTGGAGAAAGGGGAACCCTCTTACACTGTTGGTGGGAATGCAAGTTGGTGCAGCCACTCTGGAGAACAGTGTAGAGATTCCTCAAGAAGTTAAAAATAGAGCTTCCCTATGACCCTGCAATTGCGCTAAAGATACAGATGTGGTGAAAAGAAGGGCCATCTGTACCCCAATGTTTATAGCAGCAATGGCCACGGTCACCAAACTGTGGAAAGAACCAAGATGCCCTTCAATGGACGAATGGATAAGGAAGATGTGGTCCATATACACTGTGGAGTATTATGCCTCCATTCAGAAAGGATGAATACCCAACTTTTGTAGCAACATGGACTGGACTGGAAGAGATTATGCTGCATGAAATAATCCAAGCAGAGAGAGTCAATTATCATATGGTTTCACTTATTTGCAGAGCATAGCAAATAACAAGGAAGGTATGGGGAGATGGAGAGGAGAAAGGAGTTAGGGGAAATTAGGTGGGAGATGAACCATGAGAGACTATGGACTCTGAAAAACAACCTGAGGTTTTTGAAGGGGCAGGGGGTGGGAGGTTGGGGGAGCCAGGTGGTGGGTATTATGGAGGGCACAAATTGCATGGAGCACTGGGTGTGGTGTAAAACTATGAATTCTGTTACGCTGAAAGGAAATGAAATTTTTAAAAATGTTTATCTATATAGGGGCACCTGCTTGGCTGAGTCATTAAGCATCTGCCTTCAGCTCAGGTCATGATCCCAGGGTACTCGGATAGAGCCCCGCATAGGGCTCCCTGCCCAGTGGGAGGCCTCCTTCTCACTCTCCCACTCCCCCTGCTTGTGTTCCCTCTCTCACTGTGTCTCTCTGTCAAATAATAAAATCTGTAAAAAAAACCTTATCTATATATACCTTATATGACGTATTAGTTTATAATATCACATAATATGCATCCTTAACTGCTTGTTACATGAACCATCAGTAATATAATAAGTACAGCTAATGAATATATTGGTATTAAAATGAGGAAGAGAAAGATAAGTACACAATATTATTTAGGATCCAGCTCATGGAAAATTTAAGGAAAATCAAACTAATACTTGTATTTCTTATCTACAAAATATTGTGTAAAATTTAAATACCATATTCTATATAGTATATATGTATACAATAACCCTTAGTTTTATCTGGCATTTTATCAATTTGATAATAAATGTATAAAAATGGTTATTGAATGTTATTTTAAAATCATTTTCTAATGAAGTGTAGTTTTAAGTAACACCTATTAATGTTTATAGTTGTCATTTGATCAAACTATTTTACAATTGAATTTAGCATTAATTTCAACTAATTTGATTTTACCTTGTTGTAATTTGAACATGATACACAAAATCATTTTGTCCAAAACATCAGATGTACTATCTTTTTTATTTATTTACTATGGTTAGCATATGACTATGTGGGATTTATAAGTTATTTTCTTAACAAATTATCCCTTGTTACAACAACATGGAATGTCAATATATTTATTTTGTTTTGGTTTCAACCATCAGTTTTTTACCTATAACTACTATCAGAGCATTTTCCCCCAAAATACCATGTTTCTTTCTCAAATGTAATAATAAAACAAATACAATAAAAATCATTTTGTTAGAATTTTCTACTTTGCAAAATTATTTCTACTTTGCAAATATTTTCTCATTTGATAGAATACTTGAGAACTGGTTAAATGAAAACAATACAGATGTATTCTATTTTTCAGCAGTTAAAATTTTTTAGTTGCAGGTAAAAGACTTACACGTTTTCTTGGAGCAAAAACCACATATTTCTTAGAAGATCATCAGATTCCTCATTAATTGCATACCAGTATTAGCTTTGGGAAGAGGAGGGAACATAAGGGAAAGATAGGTTTTGGAAGGGGAGGTGATGAACTATATCAGAACTCCAACAGCAACAATAGTTAATGTATCTTTTCAATTAAGCACAGCTATAGGCCTAAATCGACCTCAGCAACACCTAGCTTTTGGGGTTCTTTGTGCAGATTCCAAGTTCCAGGATGTGAAACTCTGTGTTTCAGATTTGGAGTTTGATAGCCTCACATGAATCGATCAGCAATAACTAAGAGAAAGTATAAAAGGTTTCTTCTTAGAGGTTTCTTGGGAAAATGGAGGAGTTGGAGGATCCTAGGCTTGCCTTGTCCCATGGATACACTAAATAACAGCCACATCAGAGTAAAAAAGAAAAAAAAAACCAGAAAAACAACCCAAAGACTGGCAGAACAGACTGTTCATTGCTAAATGTAGAAAAGAAGCCACATTGAAGATGCTAGAAGGACAGAGACAGGAGTAACGTGGACCTGGGGGAATGTCCAGAAGAGGGAGGGATGTTGCAGGTGTGGAGAGGGGAGAGGAGCAGACCCCATGCCAGGCACCCCAGGGATGGGGGACACACAATGGGAAGAGGAATCCCCATAATATTTGGCTTTGAAAATCACAGTGGCTTGGCTTCATGAGTTGTTACTGTCAGAGGGGCTTAATACTTGGAGCTTTAAAAATCAGCAGGCTCTTCTCTGGGAGGAACACTAGGGCAATAGAAAACTCAGCCCCTGACTTTAGAGAGAAAGTGCAACAAACAGCACCCCTGAAATATGGGACGGAGCAGCAGTTGGAAAAACACCCAGGTATGCAAGATGATTTATTTAATAATCTCAGAGCTTGCACTGGAGGTGCAAGGATCTTTTGGAAATTTCTTCCAAGAGCAAAGGGAGTGTCTGTCATCATTTCCCTCCCCCGCCCCCCGGCCTGGATAAGCAGACACCTACAAGAACCAGGGAAGCAAGAACACTCTCCATCCAACTTGCTAACAGCAAGACCCACCCCTCTGCTCTTCTGCAGATCCACCCCCTCTCACCTGGCCTGGCCAGGAGTCTTCCCAGCTGGCTATAGGTTCTCTCACATAGTAGACCAGCTCAGACCTTGCTGGTAGCACTCACACCACCCCTCACATTCTGCAGACACACCTCCAACACACTTTTCCCAGGAGTTCATTCAAAGTGGTGTCTCAAGCCTGGCAGCCTGGAAATAGCCACAGGAGCCAGCACCACTCCAAAGTACTCCTGCCCTGTGAAGAAGGTAAGATAACCACACACACCGGTCCAATCACATGCTAGCATGGGCTAGGGCAGACATCTCAGAGTATAATGAAAGTCTCTTAAGGGAAAACACAGGAAGAGCTCCCTGCAGTTCAGTGCTACCACACCTCTGGTAAATGCCTAGTCTGACTCAACTCAAGCCCAGGGTAGCCCCACACTGCCCTGCTAACAGCTCAGGGACCACACCCTACCCAAGACAGGCAGAGAGAGCCATTGCAGATGACTGGACTGAAGGCAAATATGGCTCAGCCACAACAGTAGGGCACACACAGTACACATCAGAGACAGCCCTGAAGCTCCATGTTCTGGCGAAAGGGAGACATTGCACTGCAGGGCACTACAGGACATCTTCAGAAGGCCACCGCTTCAAGAGCAGAAGACACAGCTGACTGTCCTAATACATAGAAACAGACACAGAGTTAAGAAAACAAGGAGACGGGATTATGTTCCTAATGAAAGAACAGAACAAAATTACAGAATTATCTGTTCTCAAACTATTCCAAAAAATGGCAGAAGAAAGAAAGCTTTCAAATTCCTTCCATGACACTAGCCTTACCCTGATACCAAAACCAGATAAAGACATTTAAAAAAGAGAACGACAGGTCAACATCTCTGATGAACATAGATGCAAAACTTCTTAACAAAATATTAGCAAACAGAATCCAACAATACATTTAAAAAATTCATCCCATCTTTTCTTTTCCTAAGTCTGGCTAAGGGTCTATCAATTTCATGAATTCTTTCAAAAACCAGCTCCTGGTTTCATTGATCTTCTATACTGTTTTTTTGTTTGTTTCTGTATCATTTATTTCTGCTCTGATCTTTATTATTTCTCTTCTTCTGATGATTTTAGACTTCATTTGTTATTCTTTTTCTTCTTTTTTTTTTAATTTCATTTCTTTTCAGCGTAACAGAATCCGTAGTTTTACAGCACACCCAGTGCTCCATGCAATGCGTGCCCTCCATAATACCCACCACCTGTTATTCTTTTCCTAGCTCCTTTAAATGTAAGTTTAGGTTGTGTATTTGAGATTTTTCTTGCTTCTTGTGGTAGGCCTGCATTGCTATATACTTCCCTCTTATGATTGCTTTTGCTACATCCCAAAAGTTTTGGACCATCTTGTTTTCATTTTCATTTGTTTCCATATACATATTTTAAAAATATTTGTTTCTTTTAGTGAGAGAGAGCAAGCGAGCAGTGGTGGGGTAGAGAGAGAGGGAGAGAGAATCCTAAGCAGACTCTGCAATGATCATGGAGCCTGATGAGGGGCTTAGTCTTGACCCTGAGATCATGACCTGAGCTGAAACCAAGAGTCAGATGCTTAATTGACTGCACCACCCAGGTGCCCCTTCATGTATTTTTTATTTCTTTTTTAAATTTCCTTGTTCACCCATTCATGTTTTGTAGGATGTTCTTTAACCTCCATGTATCTGGTCTTCACAAATTTTTTTCTTGTGGTTGACTTCAAGTTTCATAGTATTGTCATCAGAAAATATGCATGGTATGATGTAAATCTTTTTGTGCTTGTGGAAGCCTTTAAATCATTATTTTGTAAGAATGAATTGCTGGCCAAAACATGATGAAATGTCACTATAGTTATTTTTCCCCAGAGAGCAAGTTTCCTTTCTGTATGGTGCCATGACCAGGAATGGGGTTGGTTGCTGTTATAAGAGACTTCAGATTGAAGGACTTGATTAGGGGATGTCCGTGCTGCCGAGATGATGGTCAACCCCCAGTCTTACACCATTACTGCTTTATATATTAGCACAGTAAACAACACGCTGTCATACTGTGTTATAGAGTGAAGGTGGACAACTGATATTTACAGAGTTGTCATTCTGCCCAACATTATGCAGAATATATTTTTCAGTAAGGTACTTCTGATGAGCATTTTTATGGATTTAGATATTTTCATGTATTGGGTCTAGTTTGAAATATGCATCATTAGCTTTTCTCTGATATACTTTTAACAATCCTCAATCTTGGTTTTCCATTGGATCTAGCCAGCCCTTTAGCCACTGACAAAGAAAAGTAACAATTAGGTTTTTTGTATATTCTACTTCATAGCCACTCTTCCTAAGTTGACTGCCATGCAGAGACCTTTATAAATTGGTTTTGATAAATATAGCCCTCCTTATTTGAGATATAATTTATATTACAATATATTATATTATATAAGTTTGGTCAAATAAAAATAACATGCTTCCCAGGATAACATAGGTAAAAGAAATTAATAGTATGGGCCTCCTTTGGCATTCTGTGCATGCCAGTTTTGATTGATAAAAGATTATTTTTGTCTTAATGTCTTCTTCTTTGTTTGCCTCTCAGAAATCTCCTCTTATTTCTCTGCCTTACTCTATTATGATGGAGATGACACATGTGGGCTCCACTTCCTGGACTATATACACTTTGTTTTCCTCTTAGATTTGGCCAGTGGAAGACATTGGGAGGAAATCAGAGGACAGTGAAAAGAAGTGAGGCATTTTTTAATCTTCTCTCCTTATCTATGGCAATACAATGCTTCCAGTTACTGCATTACACTAGAGTTATCTCTCCTGTTTGGAGGTCTTTTCCATGGCACCATCCTTCAACTGGCTTCTTGTAACTATTGTCTTTCCTTTGCCACTTCAAACCTAGGGCTTCTAAAGGCTCCCTGCAACTGCAGCTCACTGCCTCTTATGAGTTTATTTATTCCTGACCACACCTATGTAAATATTTTCTATGTTAAATTATCTTTACCACCCCATTAAATCCATTGTATCAGTTTTTTTGAGTATGCATTCTATTTTATGCTAGTATATTAGTCAATATATTGACTAATATAATTAGCCATATATTATACATGTATAGCTAAGCTAATTATATATCATATCTATAATTATTTATATTTGCTAATATAGTGACTAATATATTAGTTCTGCCAACATTTATAACTGAGCATCTAGCTTGTGAATCAAAGTCACCCCAAAAGTTATCTATCACATTGTAATCTTTGATCAGAAGAATTAGCATTGGAAACACCATGTGATATTCCAAATATTTATAATGTACTTCAAATATTTCTTTACTAATGTTTCTTTAATACTTTATAGTTTATTGACTGTTGTATAAACAAGAGTGACAACCATTTAAGTAGTATTGTTGAGTTCCTATCACTTGTCATTCTTAGTTATTAGAGGTGCTTTCCTATCAGTTGTAAGAACAAGTATCACTTACATAAACATAGTGCACATATGGCAGTGCTAATAAATGAGCAATTGCAGCATACTAAGCCATTAGGAATACATTTACTTGGTTCCAAACATGTGTTCTGTATAATGACATTGGCATATACTATCAACTTAGAAGAAATCCTGCCAAATTTTAAGCAATATGGAGAGCAGCATAATTATGATAAAAAGAATAGTAAAGATGGCCAGAATACTAGTATTGGTACTAAGAAGTAGGAGAATGAAGTGAGGGAGGAGGCAGAGGAGTGAAAGGATAAAAAGAAAACACACCTAGCAATCTGAAGACTAACAAAGCTCCGACCGTGTGCAAAATATCCTGCATTCCTGATCTCATTTAGTAATCACAACAAAGCTAAGATTTAGGCACAGTTATTATGGTCATAACATGAAGATACTAAGGATCAGAGGAAAGTGGGGAAAAAAATAAGAAGGTGAAAAAACTCAAGGATAGAGGGTTTGGACTATTGTTACCTAGCCTATGAATGTTGGAGCTACAGCCTTGCACTTTTCACAAATGTTGGAGCATTTATGCACTTGTCATTTCATCCCTTTCAAATTCAGATATTCTGCTGTATGTCGTCTTCTCTATTTTAACTACATTTGCTAATTTACCAACTGGACTTCAATAAGATATACCACCTATTGACCCTAACAAGTTTTCACTGTCCATGTATTTGTGTATCATTTCCTAACTCAGCCAGTTTGATTGTACGTTTTATAGTTCATAATTATAATCACTCCCATGCTTATATCCTCAATACATTTTTATAATAAATAAACTATGCTGCCTTTTTATAAGGATTCTGGATTTAATTTTGGATCCCCAGTATGTTAAAATGTATTATTATTTTTTTTAGAAGTAGAATTTCTTTTTTTTAAAGATTTTATTTATTTATTTGACAGACAGAGATCACAAGTAGGCAGAGAGGCAGGCAGAGAGAGAGGGAGGAAGCAGGCTCCCTGCTGAGCAGAGAACCTGATGCGGGGCTCGATTCCAGGACCCTGGGATCATGACCTGAGCCGAGCCGGAGGCAGAGGCTTAACCCACTGAGCCACCCAGGCACCCCTTGAAATGTATTCTTTAGAATAAATTCAGTGAATAGTAAAGTGAATCCAGGTAGATAGCTCTGAATTATAGTTTAGATGGAGAAAATTTATGGAATGATATCAATTCCTTGACCAAAGCCTGGGAGAAATCAGAAAGATGGGGTAAATGGGAGAAGGCTTGGGATTCTGCATTTTCTTTTTTTTTTTTTTTTTTTTTTTTTTAGATTTTATTTGACAGATGGAGATTAGTAGGCAGAGAGGCAGACAGAGAGAGAGAGGGAAGCAGGCTCCCTGCAGGGAGCCCGATGTGGGGCTTGATCCCAGGACCCTGGGATCATGACCTGAGCCGAAGGCAGAGGCTTTAACCCACTGAGCCACCCAGGCGCCCCGGGATTCTGCATTTTCGAGAAGCTTCCAGGTTAATGATTTGGCTGCTCTGAGGACCACAATGTGGATAAGGAAAGACTGTGTACTATTTTGGGGGAGTGGGAATTTCTATTGTGTTAAGATGAAAAAGACATTAGCACACTGGTACTTTGGTAGGAAGAAACTGGTGGTGAGAGAAAAGAGAAGAGAAAAAAGAAGAGGATAGTAACATTATAGGTGGTTCAGGGCCTTAAACCAGAATAAATACAGAGCACAAGTGGAGAGACAGGTCCCAGAGTTTAAGAAGGGGCCAACATCTCAAACTTTTCTGAAAGTTGGAAGTAGTTCTGCTATATGTTTTTTGCTGAGTAACTTTCTGGTGGCTCTTTGAGGAACTATCCTTTAAAGTTCGTTTTCCCCCTTACTTCTCTTTCAATGCCTTTTATTCAAATCTGTTCTAAATCCATCTGCTGGTCATATTTTTTGTTTTCATTTATTAAGCTCCATTGGATATTCATTCTTTGATTTCTTTCTCTGCTTCAACTCTTGTCAAGGAAGTCATTCTCACTCTTGCATTGGTTGCAGCAAATTGTGGTTCCTTCAAAAAGGCCGATCTCTCTCCTTTGTTTATTCACCTGAAAAAACAAAGAAACAATAACTAGACTATACTAAATGCAGCTTACCTTGTAATGGCTCCTTACTCCAGAACTCCGCATTAAAAAAAAAAAAAA
>PISX010038279.1:0-10329 GCA_004024625.1 Mellivora capensis
GCAATTGCAGGGTCATAGGGAAGCTCTATTTTTAACTTCTTGAGGAATCTCCACACTGTTCTCCAGAGTGGCTGCACCAACTTGCATTCCCACCAACAGTGTAAGAGGGTTCCCCTTTCTCCACATCCTCTCCAACACACGTTGTTTCCTGTCTTGCTAATTTTGGCCATTCTAACTGGTGTGAGGTGGTATCTCAATAAATTTTCTACCATAGATGTCCCCTCCCTCCCAAGATGTTGACCAGGAATATGGGAGGTGGATTTATGTAAAATTGGAGAAGCAAGTGCCTCCTCAAATTGTGTGACCTAGGCACCTCATAGCCATCACTCGAGACCCACCATGGGGGCTAGAGTACCCTGGTATCATGCTGACTCTGGGTATGAACCAGCCACTTGGGGACCTCACAGTTGTTACCAGTTCTGTCCCTTGAGTGTTCTGCTACTGCTGAATTAGTGCCTGAGGCATCCATGTCTGGTCTCTGTCAGTGACAACCCAGAGAGGTTCTCACCCCAGCTCTTGCTCAAGCTGTGAGTCCCACTCACATCCTCCATCCAGAACCCAGAAGTGGGCAGGACACCCTCCATCACACAGCCTGATGTCCCCCAGACCACTGATGACAGGGCATACTCTTGGGAGTAGGCAGGAATTCTAAGGGTCCCTCCACACCACAAGGACTCTGAAGATGACTTAGTAGCTATACCTGGCCTTCTCGCTGCCTAACCATGCTGGGTTGCCAAGCTTCTCTTGATACGGCTGTCCCCCAGTTTGGAGCAGGTCAGCCTAGAGACAATCTCTGCCCAGAAACCCAAACACACCTTGAGTCCAAAGCCACTGACATGGCCACCGCCTCAACTAGCCACCGCCCCCGCTCTGTCCAACCCAAAGTCCAGAGCGGAGAGATCGGGGCCCACATGCCAAGCCCTGTCTCTCTTGCCACTTCTCCTCACAAAGTCCCTGGCCAGATGAGCAGGATCCTACTGTTCTCCTCATTACACTTTGCCATATCCTCATCCTAACCTGGGTCAGGATGAGAAATAGCCCAGACAACAGGTGGAACAGGTTTCTTCTCCACTCTGTGAAAGAAACTGTGGCTTAAACCTTCCAAGTTGCCCTCTGGATATACTAAAACTAATAAAAAATAAATAAGTCGCCTCTCCCCTTCCCTTTTCTCTCCCTAAATAAGTCAGGCAGAGAAAGACAATTATCATATGGGTTCACTCATATGTGGAATATACGAAACAGTGCAGAGGATCATAGGGGAAGGGAGGGAAAATGGAATGGGAAGTCATCAGAGAAGAAGACAAGCCATGAGAGACTTAACTCTAGGAGACAAAGTGAGGGTTGCTGGAGGGAAGATGGGTCGGGGATGGGGTAACTGGGTGATGGCCATTAAGGAGGACATGTGACCAGGTGGTGGGTATTATGGAGGGCACGCATTGCATGGAGCACTGGGTGTGGTGTAAAACTATGAATTCTGTTACGCTGAAAAGAAATGAAATAAATAAAAAATATATGTTTACATTAAAAAAATCCCCAAAGGGACGTCTGGGTGGCTCAGTTGGTTGGACGACTGCCTTCGGCTCAGGTCATGATCCCGGAGACCCGGGATCGAGTCCCGCATCAGGCTCCCAGCTCCACGGGGAGTCTGCTTCTCCCTCTGACCTTCTCCTCGCTCATGCTCTCTCACTGCCTCTCTCTCAAATAAAGAAATAAAATCTTTAAAAAAAAAAAATCCCCAAAAAAAAGAGGACATGTGATGAGCACTGGGTGTTATAGGCAACTGATGAATGACTGAAAGCTATATCTGAAACTAATGATGCACTATAGTTGGCTAATTGAATCTAAATTTAAAAAATAAATAAATAAAACCTGGCTTCTAATCTTCCTGCCTTGTCCCTAAACCTTATGTTAAATGTCAGCAGCTGATTAACTTATTCTTTTACCTTTGCATTTCTGCTCTAATGTTCCTTATGCCACCTCCCACCTGAACTGGATGAGTGACTCAGGGCAAGCTGGGGAGTCAGCAGACTCTATGGAGGTGCCAAGGAAGAAAGTGCACTCAGTATTTTTTTCAAAATATTACCCCTGTTGCATTTATTAACTTGGGCAAGTTTCATAATTTTTTGACCTTCAGGTTCATTATCTGGAGAAAAAAATTACAATGGTTCTAAACCATAGGGTAACGGGGATGATTAAAATTTTATGTATGAGCAAAGACACATGAGCAAATAGCCATACCAGCATTATTCATAATAATCCCAAACTGGAAAAAATTCTAAATGCCCATCAATTTGTGAACAAACAAAAAGTTGTATAACTATATAATAAAATACGATTTGGTAACAAAAATGAACGGACGGCTGGCACATGGTACTACATGGGTGGATCTAAAAAACGTGGGCTTACGTGAAAGAAGCCAAGCCAGGCTCAAAGACTACGTAGTGTATGATTCTCTTTACATGCAATATCCAGAAAAGGCGAGTCCATAGAGGCAGAAAGTAAAGCAGTCCAGGGCTGGGAGAGGAGGAAAAATGGATCACAACCAGGCACCAGAGAGGAACTTGGGGTGATGGCGACGTTCTAAAACAGGCTTGTGATGATGGTGCACAAGTCTATATTTTATACCCAAATCACTGAACTGTATATCTGCACTGAGCAAATGTTCTGATATATATCTATACCTTGATGAAGTTGTTCCTAAGAATGTTGGTATAGGTGTGTGTACCCACACACAGGGCCTGGCACAAAGTCACCCCTTAACAGAGAGTGATCACATCTCTTACCATGTTACCGAAATGTGTATTACTACTCTTAAACTCTCATTTCCCGTCCCTTCCGTGACTATTGCCCTAAAATAATTTGAGAGCTATTTATGTTTAGAGGATCATCTGCTTACCTAAAATGCCTATTATCAAATTCTTAGCATGTTCACAAATTCCAAGAGCCACAGCAGAAGGTCAACAAAGGTCCTCGTGATTTTATTGTACTTGAAAATAAAAGACAAACATACCTTGTGAGAGGATTACTAGAATTCTCAACCGTTTTTTCATCTGTTGTGAAAGTCAACTTTCCAAATCACAATACTCGAGACTATAAATGAATAAATAAATAAAAACTAAAGCATTCTGCACACCTGCTTCGATCAGGTGCTGCGGCCTTTTTACAGAATGTTAATGTTTTCTACTCTTCCCTTCAATTTTTATAATGGATGCTTCCTCCTCAATGTCTAAAAGCATAACTACATCACCCACTTAGAGCATGTAACCATGTGTTGCTCTTCACAAGGTAACGTCTCTTCCCACAGGAAAAGAAACCTGAGGCACATGCGCCCCTCTCATTAACCAAGTACTCGGGCACAAATTTATGCCTTTTCCTCAAGCAAATTTTTTTTGTTTTACTTTAGATATGACTGACCAGTCTACACTCTCCAGGATCCGAGGCCTCTTCGGCTTCTTCCTCATTTGTCCTGTATCCAAAACCCAAAATCCATTCCTTTGGTCTCCCCAAAACTAGAGGTCTTTTCCCTCTAGCCAGCCAGGCTGCTAACTTCCCAGTCCCCCTATGCCCACACATCCTTCTTGCTCACCACCTGCCAATGAGATTGTACTCCCACCATTAACCCAACCACAAAGGCCTTCACCCCTCCAAGTCCTCTGTGACTTGGCTTCAGACTCCCCTCTCTGTCCTTCCAGCTCTATCCTTTTACTCAACACTAAGGACAACATACATTCCATTATGTGGCATGCATGTATTTCAGAATAAGTGGCACTGTTTTTCTCCAGCATTGATTAGGTTACAAATTTCTCAAAGATAAAGATCAATGCTGCCACTTCTTTGAGAGTCCTCTGTCTCTCTCCTCCTCCTATCTCTCTGTCTGTATCTGTCTCTCTCAAAGGTGAATTCCTCCGGCTCAGTGGTTCTCAAAGCCTAGTCCCCAGCCTTGGGGTCATCTGGAAACTTGCTAATAATGCAAAAATCTCAGCCCCCACCCCAGACCAAATGAATCTGAAATTCTGAGGACAGGAGCCAGCAATCCATGGTTTCACAAGGCCTCCAGGTAACTCTAATGCACACTGACACTGAAGACCCACTGCCCTAAATCAAGTGTCTGTGAAATGCAACACCACTGTCACTAGGATCAATGGTCTACACACTGTGAAGTCCTTCTGTTACCTGTATTCCTAAAATGCCAGACCTCTGTCACCCTCCACACATTCTGCCTTTTTTTTAAGATTTTATTTATTTATTTGACAGAGATCAAAAGTAGGCAGAGAGGCAGGCAGAGAGAAAGGGGGAAGCAGGCCCCCCGCTGAGCAGAGAGCCCGATGCGGGGCTCGATCCCAGGACCCTGAGATCATGACCTGAGCCGAAGGCAGGGGCCCAACCCACTGAGCCACCCAGGTGCCCCCACACATTCTGCCTTTACTGTAGCCACACAAAATGAGAATTAAAGCCAATCAACTGGTTGACTTCCAGCCTCGAGAGCTGAGCTGACTTTATCATTAATCATCATCAGAGATTCTGATGGGAGTGAAAAGGTCCCTTTGGTGAGAACCATCTTGGCTTGTGCTCCATTGAAAGCAGAGATGGGAGAGGGTCATCTGTGACAGGTGGAGAAGGATCAGTATAACAGGAGAGATCATTTGCAGCAAAGCTTTGACCAGGACTTAGAAAGTATAGTGGAATGATTTAAAATTTTCTTTATTTAAAAAAAAAAAGTGGAGAAGAGGGAATAGGGGGTCACTTTCAACAGCTGGTATGATGGGCATATTAGCAGACTATGAAGGTGTATTAATATTAATTTGTAAAAAAAAAAACTCCTTTTAAGGTATCGCTGTTATTTTAATATTTGGAACCTCTAAGAAGACATCTCCTTTTCTGTAGTCTGAAAACAATACACTTCAAAAGTCTTTGAAAAAGAACATAAGAGCGGTAGTGAAAGTATTTGCCCTAACAACGCCAGTTTTTACAGATATTGGGAGGGAAGAAAATTGGGATCCAGGTGAATGAAAGCTATAAACCCTTAGTGATTGAGCACTGCGTGTAGGCGAGTCTCTCTGTAAGATGATCCCCACCTCCAGGAGCAAGCCAGCATCATTCCCCCACGGACCTACTGCAACAGCCTCCTAACAGCCTCCCCTGCTTCCATTAATGCCCTGCATATAGCAATGGAGAGACTTCTAAAATGGGAATCAGTTCACCTCACTGCCCATCCAGCACCCCACTTCTAAGGTTGCATTCTCACTCAGAGTCAAGTTCACAGTCTTATCCTTACCCTGCTCCACCCCAGGTGGCCTGTGCTCTTCCCACAAGACCTGTCAACTCTTGCCCTACTTCCTCCTTGGCGCTTCCTCCCTCCACTCCACTCCCTGTGCCTTACTGCTGTCATTTAAACACATGGAACACATTCCTACTTCAGGACCTTTGCATCTGCTGTTGCCTCACCTGGAACCCTCCTCCCTCCATAACTACGTGGCTGCTTTCCACACTTCCTTCTGTCTCTATTCAAATGTCACCACAGCAGAGAAGCCACCTACAGAAAAGAGCACATGCACCCCTCCTATCATCTCTGTCCTTATTCCCCTTCATTTTTCTCATACCTGATATATTATATTATTATTTTTTGGCCTCATCCTTCTTGAGAATACTAGTCCCATAGAAACAGAAATTCTGTCTTATTCATTTCTATATCCTCAGCACCCAGAACAATGCCTGGCATACAGTAGGTGCTCAGTAAATACTTATCAGATGAAATAGTTAAATGGATGAAGGACTATTAAGTGTTAAGGATACAAAAAGATAAGCTACAGATCCCTGCCTTCAATGAGCTCTTAATCAAGTTTATAGTTATGTCTTTTCTCCTCTTGAAGAAATTAAAATAGGTTGCATAGGTCAGTTCCCCAACATATCTGTTTCTCGTGTTCACATCTGAGAAATATGTAAACATATCAGTACCCAAGTTGTTTCTAGAAACTGGCTGGTAAATCAAATTCATAAGGACAATCAGTTGAAAATTCTGTCTCCCTAAAAACCATCTGTCACCATTCACTAGAAGTAGCCACATTGCTTCACTCTGCCTGATGGTAGAGCCAGGTGTCTAAAGGTTACTTAATAACCAGTAGGTGACTTTGCTCAAATATTAGTCCCAAGAAAACAGGAGTGGTGCACCTTTAAATGCTTCTAACTGCAAGAAGGTCAACAAGATTTATGGTTTACCTAACACATAAAATACTTCACTTCATAAGTGATTCCCTGGAGAGCTGGAGAATACTCAATGACCTTTCTTCCATGAAGGCAAGTAAAATAAACGTTACTATTAGAAATGCAACTTGCTCATTAAGTGAGAGCAGCATGTCATGAGATGTACGTCAGCAATATTTTTCTTCTCTCCTGGTTTGTTTTAATGAAGGCAACATTATGAAGACATTCTCTCTCACTTTAGCCAGTTATGGGAGAAAATGTTTTTCCTTCCAAGTTTTTAAATTCTAAGTGATGACTCACTAATTCCTACCCCCGAAACTACTATTGTGCTGTATGTTAACTAACAGGGATAAAATGGTTTTACTTACACTCACCCTCCAGATAAACCTCACTTGTGGTATTATTTGGTCCCTTGGTTACTGTATTTTTGTACAGTGGAATCATGAAATAATTGCTTTTAGCACAAACCAGGACCTACTTGTGAAATATTAACCAACCACTGAATAACAATGCCCCTGCAGAACCTAACTCAGGGCATAGTTTCCAAAGGCCTCTTATCAAAACATATCCAAAGATTTTAAGTTGGATAAATGGATGTCTAATAGGAGAAATTCTTAGACAAAATCAAAGATGTAAAATATCACAAAGGTTGAAACCTGAACCTTTGTGAATTGACTTCACATGGGTTGTATCCCATCTCTGCACATCCCCACATACCCAGAGTAAGGATCTGACCTGTCTGCAAGGGTTCCCATCCCCCCCAGGAGGAGGGCATCCACTGGAAAATCCTCCCATGCCAAGCTGGGCAAGTGGGGCTTTCTGATGAGAATCAGTCCTCTGGTGCTCCAAAAAACACCTGCTGAAGGGACGGGTTTGGTTTCAGAGTTCCCTCCAGACCAATAACAATGAGCCTCCTTTCACTGGCCTGGCATTAAAGATCGGTCCAACGAGAGTTGTGCCCATCACACCCAATGTTCATGCCTCAGAAAGAATCAGAAGCCTGAAGGCTGCTTGGGGACACATCCCCTTTCCACAGATGGCTCTTACAGAGGGCTCCACTGTACTTCCAGTCCTGATGGCTTCAACGGTAGAGAAGTTCCTGTGTTCAAATCCCAGACATTAAAGCTCCAGCCAAGCAAGAGGGAAAATCAGAAACTCCAGCAAGCCCTGAGGGTCCTCACCTAGGGTCATTCTGGGGCATGACTTTCTGCTCTGAGCGGTTCTGTTGTGTGGTCTCTCGAGCTACATGGCTGATAGACCCAAGGACACAAGTGGGTCTACCAGTAGGCACTTCAAAAAAGGGGGGTGTGGAGTTCTATTAGCCAGAACTTACCAAGATACAGAATGACATTGAAAGAGGAATGCAGAGGAGAATGGGAGGATGTCTGTGGGTAAGAGAAAATGAAAAGCTTTTGCTGACATGTCAGCGAAGGATTCAGGCAGCTTAAGACCCTAAGATCTCTCAAATCCCCTTGGGTATAAAGAAAAAAGTAAACAAGATAAAGTTACCCTAAATATGAAGAAGGATAGAAGTTGCAGGTTCCCACGACAACTAGGTTAGGGACCCAGGGAGCCTTTCCTCTCAGTAATAGTCTAATGCTTGAGTTGACTTTTACTCTGAATGATTTGTTGGTAATATTTCTAAATATATGAAGTATATTTATTTATAAGATCTAGGGACCTACAGCCTTTATAAATAACAGTAAATAACATTAGGGAAAAGACTTTAAAAACATTAGAGGGTACATCAGGGGAAGACTTTATAGTACCCAAAGATTTTATGGATATAAACACCCCAGGGGGAGTTGGTAACCCAACAGATTATGATTATAGGAATACCAGCTTACCCCAACTGTTCCCCAATAGGACCTTATTGTAGCAGCATGAAATCAATCCATGTGAGATTGGTTTTTGTCTCATGGATTCATCCCATTATGAAATATTTTATTGATTCACTCAGAGGCATTTGCCTTATCAGTCTAGGGCCCTCAGTGGAAGTGAAGATGGTGTACAGCCACGGTAAGCATGTGGGCTCTAGACTCAGACAAGACTCAGCGTGGGCTCAGCTTTCCCACCAGCAGCTGAGGGCCCAGGCAAGTTCCTAACCCTCCAAATCTTGGTTTTTTCACACGTTCCAATTATGCCCATCTTGCAGATATCTTTTAGAGTTGTTGTAAGAGTTAAATGAGATAATATGGATAAAGCCTGTGGCCCAGTGCCTGGAGTAGCATCAACACAAGATGCCACTGAAAGAGAAGGGGCTACAGGAAGGGTTTGATAGAACTGAACAATAGGGGCGTCTGATGGCTCAGTGGGTTAAAGCCTCTGCCTTCAGCTCCAGTCATGATCCCAGGGTCCTGGGTTCGAGCCCCACATTGGGCTCTCTGCTCAGCAGGGAGCCTGCTTCCTCCTGTCTCTCTGCCTTTCTGCCTACTTGTGATCTCTATCTGTCAAATAAATAAATAAAATCTTTTAAAAAAAAAGAACTAAACAATAGACAAGTCAAATGAGAAACACCAGGCCCTGGTGAAAAGAGGAAGCAGATTGACTGAAGATGTTTATAGAACCAACCATGGCAGGTACATTCTGAATCTATGTCTCATTCATCTTTTGCCTGTGCATTTCCAAAAGTCAGCAAAGGGAAGGGCTCAGCATATCTTGCTCAGACTGAACTGAATTTACAAACTAGGCAAGACTTCGGAACTAACATCCACCAGTATTTTATCCCACTCGAATACCTACATCTGTTGTTTTTCATTTTCAACACCAAATGGAATATTTAAGGGCTGATTTATTCCCTTATTTATTTCACATGACTTAGAATGGTGTGTGAAAATGGCTAAATTTTTTTAATGACTGTTAAGTAGTTCCCATGTGTCTATAAAACATCTGCATCCCATGCTGCAAGGGAAAAGAAAGAAAAGGAGGAGATCCCTACTCTAAAAAGAGGGGGATCTAAATGGGCACACAAAACATCCAAAAAATCTAGAAGGAGTGATGTGGCCTTTTACAAAGGAAAGCAACAATAATGTACTGTTTTAAAACAGATAAAATATCTCTTTAAAAAGAAAGCTAGCTTTTTAAAAAAGGTCAGAGAAGTTTAAGGTTTACTCAAGTGTAAATGTCAATTGGAATAAGTGATACCTGTGAGAAAATGGGGAGACCACTGACCTTTTATCCAAAAGAAGGCTAGAAATGATATCTAAGAAAGGTGAGAGGAGGGAAAAAATTGTCAAGATTTTGAGCAAGAGAAAGAGTCAAGAACAAAGGAAAATCTAATTAAAATCAAAATTGTTAGTTCCACACACAAGATGCTTTTAGTTGCCAAGCCATACCCAATCTGGTTAAACTTTTTAAAAGATGGTATATTGAGTTATTAACTGATCCACCCGCAGGGAAGACTTTACTCAGGTCTCAGTGTAGTCCCAGACCACCTCTGTTCACCTCAGACCTGGGCTTCATGCTCAGATATACTTATTCCTGGCAGTCCCAGAAACTTCCATATTCACACTGAAAAAATCTGCTCACTGGTACAACTTAAAAACAAAAATCCCAGAATTTGTGGTTTTCTCTTGATTGGTTTGATCTGGATTATTTGCTCATCCCAGAGCCAACCATTGTGATGGGGGTGGGGGGGTCATGCTGATTGGCTTATGCTGCTCAAAGCCTGTCCTTAGAGCTGAGAGTTAGGTCCATCCCACCCAAATCACATGGCTTGGCATACTGTGACCCATAGGAAGAAGATGGAATCAGAAGAAAGGGCACAAGGTAAGCCACAAAAAGATAACCCCTACACACAAACACTACGTTTCTCTTTGAAAACAAACATCATGCCTATGACTAAGCTACCCTTTCTTCAAAAGTTTGAAATAAAGTAACTTGCTTTCTTAAGAGAACAGCATTGAACCATCCTTGTGAAACTCACAAACTTATCACCAACCCTTTTTATTATCTAAAGATATTGTATTTATAAAAAAATCACCAGAAAATCAACTTAGGTATTATGCCTCCATCAGAAAGGATGAATACCAGACTTTTGTAGCAACATGGACGGGACTGGAAGAGATTATGCTGAGTGAAATAAGTCAAGCAGAGAGAGTCAATTATCATATGGTTTCACTTATTTGC
>PISX010038280.1:0-10332 GCA_004024625.1 Mellivora capensis
TGGAGATGAAGATGGAGGTGAAGATGGAAGGGAGGGTGGAGGTGAAGATGGAAGAGAGGGTGGGGTGAAGGTTGAGGTGAAGGTGGAGGAGAAGATAGAAGGGAGGGTGGAGGTGAAGGTGGAAGGGAGAGTGGAGATGAAGATGGAGGAGAGGATGGAAGGGAGGGTGGAGGTGAAGATGGAGGTGACGGTGGAGGAGAAGATGGAAGGGAAGGATGGAGGTGAAGGTGGAAGGGAGAGTGGAGGTGAGGATGGAGGTGAAGATGGAAGGGAAGGATGGAGGTGAAGATGGAGGTGAAGATGGAAGGGAGGGTGGAGGTGAAGATAAAGATGGGGATGGAGGTGAGGGTGGAACTGAGGGTGAAGGTAAGTATGGAGGGGAGGGTGAAGGTGAAGGTGGAGGTGAAGGTGAGGGGTGGTCCAGGTGAGGGTGGAGGAAATGACAGGATGGAGGAGATACCAGTGGTGACGTGATACTGCTCTGGTGAGTGAAACCGGAGGCGACAGTGACAGAATTAAGAGCCTGAGGAAAATTTCTGGGGGCAGCCCCCAATCCGGGTCCCTTCGCTGAACATGGCCACTCATCCAGCCACACATTTCATTTCAGTCTCAGAAGCCCCTCTGACCAGTGTCGCTGAGTGTTTGGCTCCAGGTAAGCCAACGGGCAGGTAGAGGACTCAGGGGCCTCCCACGCCTCCGCAAATGTCAGTGAAGCATCAGGCACGACTCAGGCAGCTGACGAGGTGGGGGGTTCCCAACTCAGCCAGAGGCCCAGGGTCTGGGGTGCCAGACAGTTGGGAGGTGCCCTGGGGACAGGCCACTCTGTTCCAGGAAGGAGGTGAGGCCCGGGCCACCGTCACGCAGGAGAGCAAAGGCTCTACCAGGTGGGTGTGGTGCAGCCCTGGGCCCTGGGGCCATCAAGGCAGGGTGGCCAAGCTCAGCAGAGGGTCTGCGGACCCTGGAAAGCTGGAGAACCAGTGACTAGCTAAGCTCTTGGCCTGGAGAGAGCCACCGGGAGTGGGAATGAGAAAGCTGATGGAGGCATTGGAGGCGGAAGGGCTCAGGGGTCTTGCTGGGAGCAAGAGTGGGACGAGGGTGAGAAGAAGGCTCCAGGTGTGGGTCAAGCTCCGGGGTGGCCGCTGGGAACCCCAGCATCTTTGGTCAAAGCTCACGAATGCCTCCTCTGTGGTTATCGTCAACACACAAATCCTGTGGGCCCGCCATGACCAGTGCTCAAGTTTTCCATTACCCACAGGCGTCTGCCCCCCCCCCATGCCCCTGCCACAGTCCCCCGGCGCACCCACTCCTGGTCTCTGCCAGGACCCCCGGTGAGGGCCCGGCCTGGGAGCGCCTTGCCGGGGTGAGGGCCAGCGTCCGTAGCATGCTGCCCGGGCGGCAGGCCTTGCCAGGTGTCAGACTCAATTTCCCGACCCTTCTTGTTCGGAGAACCAAATGTCTCGTCTCTCCACCCAAGGCAGGTCCTCCCAGGCCGCTTCCTTGGCAGCATGAAGACCCCCGGCGGGGGGTCGGGGGGGCAGGCAGACTCACCAGCGGGGCAGGGTGGGGGAAGAACGCAGAAAGGTCACTCATCCCATTTGTCACCCACCTCTTACCAGGCTGCCCGCCAAGAGGGAGGCAACGCTGCTGGGCGGAGGGGCTGGTGGGGGAGGCGGCCGCAGGCAACGTGGATGGAGGTAGTTGGGGGAACGCAGGGCTGGGGAGTCCAGAGACAAGGGGTTCAAGCCCCTGACTCACCCTGTCCCGTGGGCAAGACGGGCCCGGCGTTCCACTGGTAAATAAGGTCAGTGAGTAAGAGGACTTCTGAGGTCCATCCCACCTCCCGTTAGTCAGCAAAGTTCCCTCCCACGGCCAATCCCATATCCCTTGCACAACTTTGTACTCATTGTTGGTTTTTTTTTTATAACAGCCTTATTGTGATATAATTGGTATACCATATAAATCATTCATTGAAAGTGTGCAATTGAACTGTTTTTTGTATGTTTGCAGTCATCCAGCCATCTCCGTAGTTAATTCTTGAACATTTCATCACCCATTCCGCGATCACCAGCACCCAATGCCCAATCCTTCCGGGGCCCCACAACCCCACCCCCACTAGCCCTAAGCAGCTACTAATCTACTTTCTCTCTCTACAGACTTGCCTCTTCTGGACATTTCATGGAATCGTTGCTCCTTCCGAGAGGGAGGGCACTGGGCAAACTGCTGTCCCCACACCAGTTCCTCTCTGAGGTCCCATCCTGCCCCAGGACCTGGGCTCTGCACTGCCAGGACTTGGGGCCGCAAACTCTCCCTACCCACTCCATCCAGCCCGAGTCCCATCTCTCTCTCCTTTCCTTTTCCTCCCCCAACACCTGCCAGCCAACCCCCTCTCCCAGGGACCACTGTGACATTGTCCACTTCTTACCTCCTTCACACGGCAGGACTGTCCTAAAGTAAAAACCCAGTTCAGTCACCCTGACCCAGCACCAAACTTTCCATGAGTCTCTATTACCCTCAGAATATAACCAAACCTTCTGCCCCCCAGCAATCCCCCTCAATGAGTTCTAATCTGGGTCATCCTGAATGCAGAGCCTGAGCAAGGATGTGCATTTGGGAGATGATTCCAGAAGACAGGAGGGAGGAGAGGGGAAAGCCTGAAGGTTGCTCTCAAGATCCTCTATAGGCTGGGACGCCTGGGTGGCTCAGCTGGTTGAGCGGCTGCCTTTGGCTCAGGTCATGGTCCCAGCGTCCTGGGATCAAGTCCCGCATCGGGCTCCTTGCTCGGCAGGGAGCCTGCTTCTCCCTCTGCCTCTGCCTGCCACTCTGTCTGTTGGTGCTCGCTCTTTCTCTCTCCCTCTCTGACAAAAAAAAAAAAAATCCTCTATAGGCAGCAGGGGCTCAATTCTGCCATAACTTCCAGGGACTGCCTGGAGTGTTTCCCAGAGTGGTCTGTTCCCATGGCAGGAGATGGGCATTTTCTGATGGCTCCCATCCCTCACTGGTCAAGGGCTTCTGCCAGGGGTACTAACTCCCATTCCCACATTTCAGGCTGCCCTGGCTGTCAGGCTTAAAGAGCCCCCAGCTCAGAAGACTCAGAGAAAGACACTGTGGTCAATGCTATTAGAACACCCCACCCAAATTCTCTTTGCCAGGCTCAGCACCCACACAACTGTGACGTGTGGACATTGGCTCTTCTCCAGAGAACAGTTGTCAGCTGATGGGAGCCATTAGCCTGGAAGGTGAGTAGGTCTATGGTACACACTGGGGTGCAGTTTATATTCTAGATCTTCCCTGTGGATCAGGGCAAGAACAAACTTTCCCCGAGGCCACATTCTGCTTCCCTCTCTCGGGAAATCATGGCACCTAACCCCCAACTCATGCTCTGCTTCTGGGAAACCCAACTGAGCCAGGCACAGGTGTGTGAGGCAGGACCATAGGCATCAGTCAGAGCTGTCCACCAAAGCAGAGGTGGAGATCCTAGTGGGGCTGTAAACCAGATTCGGAACTTCTAACCACAGAGACCCAACACCTCCCTGCATCTCATCTCCAATCTCATTCCTCCCAAACTCCAGCTAAATACAGTAGCTGAGAAAGAAATATGTCCTAGGAGAAACATGCCCACCCCATGCCATGACTGTCTTGATTTGATCAGGTTCACAAACCCCACAAAGCCATGAGGCCCTAGTTCATGTCCTAATCATGAAACAAGAACTTGGCTACATGTGAGCCTAGGAATAGAGTTAGAAGTGCAGACTTGGAGGCCAGCAACTCTGGGCAAAATCTGGCTGGGGGTGGTTGAGTGACTGATGCTGGAAGGTCAGATTTGAAAAGGAGAGCGGAGGGTCCCAAAGGCAGTTATCACCTTGAGGGTGGCCCATGAGAGGGCAACAGCATGCTCACGGGACACTCGAAGTCCTGTGTGGGCAGGTGAGTAGTCCAGGGAGCTCAGGGCCAACTACAGACGCCAAGGAGGTGTGATCAGCTGAGTAGGCAGCTGAGATAGGAACTTACGTCTGTTGCATAAGGTCCAAGTCCCATAGTCAGGGAATGGGGTGAGGTCTGCCCAGTGGGAATGACGCCATCACTCAGAAAGCAAACACACAATTAGATCCAGAGCCAGGCCGACTTGAGGTAAAGGCCCCAGAAGGATTGTCTAGAAGTGCTTAAATCCCCCTGCCTCAGGGCAGGCCCAGCAGGTCCTAAAGCCTGAGGTGGAGCCAAGCCCACAGGTGAGAGATCAAGAAGCTAGAGATACAAGGAAAGAGCTGCAGGGCAGGAGGCAGGAGACCCCACTCCATACGCTCAGCAGATTTGAATAAATGCCTGCTGACTGGTTAGCTCTCATGTAGTCATTCAACAGCGCTGAGCAGCTGTTGGGGGCAACACCTGTGCTGGATGATTTAGGATCCTGGCCAGGTGTTTAGCACCTCTTCTGGAATTGCTTGCATGCTGGTTTCCTACAGACACACTCAGGCTCCCACTATAGCCCAGCACCGCTAGAGCTAAAAATACTGTGGGATCCAGGCTCATGACCACTGAATATAGCCAGATTCAGGATACTCTAATAATTTAATGGTGGTATATGAATTACTTTTAAGTCTAGCATAAAGGCTGAAACACAAAAGACTTTAATATAACTATACCTACAATAATTTGTTCTATGGAAACAATTCCATTTACAATAGCATCAAAAAGAGTGAAATACTTGGGAATAAAGGTAGCCAAAAGGTAGCCAAAAGGAGGTGAAAGATCAATACAGAAAAAACCATAAAACAATGATGAAAGAAATTGAAGAAGACATAAATAATGGAAAGATATCCCATGTTCATGGACTAGAAAACATAACACTGTTGAATGTACATCCTATCCAAAGACATCAACAGATTCAGTGCAATACTTCTGAAAATGCCAGTGACATTTTTCATAGAAATATAAAACACAATACTGGAATTCATGTGGAACCACAAAAGACACTGAATAGCAAGTGTAATCTTGAGCAAGACCCTGGAGGCATCATACTTTCTGACTTCGAGTTCTATTACAAATCCATGGTAATCAAAACAGTATGATACTGGCAAAAAAAAAAAACAAAAACAAAAAAAACAACCCACACAAAAAAACCCCCAAAAACCCAGACATATCAACCAATGAAACAGAATATAGAGCCCAGAAATATGCCTATGCATATATGGTCTACTAATTTTATTTATTTATTTTTTGGTCTACTAATTTTAGACAATGTTGCCAAGAATACACAAAGGGGAAAGGGTGGTTCCTGAAAAAAATGGTGTTGGGGAAATTGGATTATCTACATGCAAAATAATGAAATTGGACTCTTATATATCACACAAAAAGTAAACATAGGACCTGAAACTGAAACTCCAAGAAGAAAACACAGGGGGAAATCTTCTTGACATTGGTCTTGGCACTAAATGCACAGGCAACAAAAGCAAAAATAAATAAGTGGAACTACACCAAACTAAAGTTTCTGCACTGCAAAGCAAAAAAACAACAAAAAGAAAAGGCAACATATAGGATGGGAGAAAATATTTGAAAATCATATATCCGATAAGGGGTTAATATCCAAAATATATAAGGAACTTCCACAGCTTCATAAAAAAAAAAAAAAAAAGAAAAGCAAGTATCCTAACTTTAAAATGGGTAAAGACCTCAATAGATATTTCTCCAAAGAAGACATACAAATGGCCAATAGGCTAAAAAAAGAAAAGGCCAACAGGTATATGAAAAGATGTACAACATCACCAATCATCAGGGAAATGCAAATCAAAACCACAATTTGATATCACCTTACACCTGTTAGGATGGCTATGATAAAAAAATTTTTTTAAGTAACAATTGTTGGAGAACATACAAAGGAAATATACACTGTTGGTAAGAATGTAAATTGGTACAGCCATTATGGAACACAGTATGGAGTTTCCTCAAAAAATTAAAAATAGAACTACTATATGGCCCAGCAATCCCAGTCTGGATTTTTATCAAAAGGAAATCAAATCATTATCTCAAAGAGATAGTGCACTCCCATGTTTATTACAGCAATTTTCAAAGCCAACATCTAGAAACAATCGAAGTGGTCACTGATGGATGAATGGATAAAGAAAATCGGGCAGATATATAACGAAATATTATCCAGCCTTAAAAAGGAAAGAAATCCTGTCATTTGTGACAATGCGGGTAAACTTGGGAGACATCATGCTAAGTGAAATAAGCCAGATACACAAAGAAAAATACTATATGAACATTTATATGTGGAGTCAAAAAAGTCAAACTGATAGTAACCATAGAATGATAGTTACCAGGATCTGGGAATTTAGTGAATTGAAGAGAAGTTAGTCAAAGGGTGAAAATTTTCAGTTATAAAATGAATGAGTTCTGGAGACATAATTTACAGTATGGGAGCTATGGTTAATAACACACTGTATACTTGAAATTTGCTAAGAGAGTAGATCTCAAGTATTCTCACTTAAAAAATGTAACTATGTAAGATGATGGGTATGGGAATTAGCTTGATTGTGGTAAATATTTCACCACATATACATATATCAAAATATCATATTGTATACTCTCTGTATATCCAATTTTTATTTGTCACTCATATCTCAGTAAAGCTAGGGGAAAACAGAACAATTACATCAGTTCTTCAAGAACTCTTCCAAAAATAGGAGGCAACATTTCCCAACTCATTCTCCGAGGCCCTGATAACCAAAACCAGACAAAGACAGTACAAGGAAATAAAACTACAGACTAATAATCCTTACAAATACAGACACAAAAATTCTCAACAAAGTACTAGAAAGTGAATCCGCTAACATACAAAAAAGATTATACAGTGTGACCAAATGGGATTTATCCCAGGAATGCAAGGTCAATCCAACATACAAAAATCAACCAAGTTGATACACCACATTAACAGAATAAAGGGCAAAACCACATAATAATCTAAACAGATTCAGAAAAAGTGTTTGACAAAATCCAACACCCTTTTTATAAAAAGCACACTCAATAAACTTGAAATAGAAAGAAGCTTTCTCAATTTGATAACAAGCATCTATGGGAAATTCACTGTTAACATTACGCATAGTGGTGAAAGCCTGAAAGCTTTCCCCCTAAGATCAGGAGTAAGACAAGGATGTCTCCTCTCCCCACTTCTATCAACATTGTATTGGACATCCCAGTCAGGGCAGTTAGGCAAGAGAAAGAAATAAAGGCATTTAAGTAGAAAGGATGATGTAGCATTTTCTCTATGCAGATGACAGCACCTTGGACATAGAAAATCCTAAGGAACACACACACACACACACACACATAAATATTAGAACTAATAAATTAACCAAGGTTGTAGAATACAAGAGAATGATTAACAAATCAATTGAGTCTATATACACTGGAGATGAACACTTAAAATATGAAATTAAGAAAACAATTCCTCTCATTACATGCAAAAATTAGCTCAAAGTATCATAGATCTAACCGTAAGCACCAGAGCTGTAAAACTCTTAGAAGAAAATATAGGTGCAAATCTTTATGGCCTTGGGCCAATGGTTTATTAGATACAGTGTGAAAGGCATAAGCAACAATAGAAAAAACAAATATACATATATCAAAATATCATATTGTATACTCTCTGTATATCCAAATTTTCATCAAAATTTAAAACTTTTGTATTTCAAAGCACCATCAAGAAATTGAAAAAGATACCCCACAGATTGGGAGAAAATATTTCCAAATCATTTATCTAATAGAGGGCTAGTTTCCAGACTATATAAACAACTCTTACAACACAACAGTAAGAGATAAATAACCCCATTTTTTAATGTGAAAAGGATTTTAATAGACATTTCTCCGGGGAAGATATACTTACAAATGGCCAATAAGCACATGAAAAGAAGTTCAAACATCATTAGTCACTAAGAAAATGAAAATCAAAACCACACTATGATGTATCAAAACCACTGTGATGGCTATAATAAAAAAGAAAGACAATAAAAAGTGTTGACAAGAATATGGAGAAATTGGAACTTTCATACATTGCTGGCAGAAATATAAAATGGTGCAGGCACTTTGAAAAATAGTTTGGCCAGTTTGGCCATATCTTGGAAAGTTAAACATGGAGTTACCAAAGGAGCAATTCTACTGCTATGTATATACCCAGGAGAATTGAAAACATATGTTCCTACAAATACTTGAACACAAATGTTCACAGTAACATTGTTTGTAGTACCTGAACCTCATGCCCATCTACTGATTATTGGATAAATAATGTAGTATATCCATATTATGGAACCGTATTCAGTTGTGAAATTCTGATACATACTATAACATGTATGTATCAGAAACATGAAAACATGATGCTGAGTGAAAGAAGTCAGCCATGAGAGGTCACACATTGTATGATTCTGCGTATATGAAATATCCAGAATAAGCAAATCTGTAGGGACAGAAAGTGGTTTCCAGGGGCTAGAAGCAGGGGAGAATGAATGAGGAGTGTCTGCTAATTGGTACGAAGTTTCTTTGGGGTAAATGAAAACTTTATGGAATTAGATAATGGTGATGATTGTGTAACACTGTGAATATATTAAAAACTACTGAATGGTACACTTCAAAAAGGTGAATTTTGTGGCATATGATTTATACATCAATAAAAAAAGAAAAAATAAGAAATCCAACTGAGTCTATATCTACTAAAATTTATATTTTATAGTTGAAATTTTCCAACAAAGCCCAAATGGCTGGAACTGGTAAATTCCAATGGTTTCCCTGGTAAGTACTAGTAAATAATTGAGGATGAGATAATGATAAGAAACTTTAGAAAACAGAGAGAGGGGAATACTTCCCAACTAATTTAATGAGGCCACTGTTACTCTGATATGAAACCAGATAAAGATATTACAAGGGAGGAAACCCATCACAAATATGGATGAGGTATTAGCAAGCCTTGGCCTTTGAGCAAAAGCTAGCCTCCAATCTGTTTATGTAAATGATGTTTTATTAAAACATAGCCACACCCATGAATTTACATATATCGCTCATTGCTGCTTTCACACTCTGGCGGCAGAATCGAGTAGTCATAGCAGATTGTATGGTCTGCAAAGTCTCAAATATTTACTACCTGACTCTTTACAGAAAAAGCTTATCTCTACTATAGGCCAACAGCTGTCATGAAGAAAGATGTAAAAGTCCTTTAGGAAGATTAACAAATCAACCAAGAAATATATAAAACAGATAAGGCATTAAAATCAGGTGGAATTTAGCCCAGAAATACAATGTTGGTTTAAAAAAAAAAATCAGTCCATGTAATACAACATATTAATGGAATAAAGGTTACAAATGGCATATTCATCTCAATAGTTGCAGCAAGAGGCATTTGATAAAATCCAACATCCATTTATGATTAAAATACTTTTCAGCAAACTAAAAATAGAAAGGAAATTTTCCCATCCAGCATATAAGAGGGTTTGGAAGTCATCAGTCTGTCCTAACAACAAGTAGAAGGCTGAATAAACTGAAAAATCAACAACTCTTTTTGGATAAATCAGAGAAGTGAAGTCACAGGGAAAATTGCTGTCCCCAGAATTGCAGAGACAGATGAATAACAGAGAATTTACAACTTACTGGAGAGAAACCCATGACCAGAAACCAGCGGGAACCAGTGCTGGGGTAGAAAACTGAACAGCCAGTGACAATGGCTGGAGGCTCTGGTGTGGATGAGTCCGAAAGATAAAAACTCCAGGGGGATCCAGTCCTAGGGTGACCCCCCCATACTTCTGTGACTTTTACCTCCTGGAACTCTACCAGCTTCTCGCAGTGAATATCAGAGAAAAATTCCCTCTTGTTTCTGGCAGAGGGAGGGGAAAATAAGCCATTATGAAATATGCCAGAGCATTCTGTTCTTTTTTTAAAAATTAATATATTTATTTTTATTTCTTTTCAGCGTAACAGTATTCATTGTTTTTGCACCACACCCAGTGCTCCATGCAATACGTGCCCTCCCTAAAACCCACCACCAGGCTCCCTCAACCTCCTACCCTCCACCCCTTCAAAACCCCTCAGGTTGTTTTTCAGAGTCCATAGTCTCTCATGGTTCACCTCCCCTTCCGATTTCCCTCAACTCCCTTCTCTCCATCTCCCCATGTCCTCCGTGTTATTTGTTATGCTCCACAAATAAGTGAAACCATATGATAATTGACTCTCTCTGCTTGACTTATTTCACTCAGCATAATCTCTTCCAGTCCCATCCATGTTGCTACAAAAGTCAGGTATTCATCCTTTCTGATGGAGGCATAATACTCCATAGTGTATATGGACCACATCTTC
>PISX010038281.1:0-10241 GCA_004024625.1 Mellivora capensis
GGATAGAGGGAACATTCCTGAACTTCATAAAATCTATCTATGAAAGACCCACAGCAAACATCATCCTCAATGGGAAGAAGCTCACAGCCTTCCCGTTGAGATCAGGAACACGACAAGGATGCCCACTCTCACCACTCTTGTTCAACATAGTATTAGAAATCCTAGCAACAGCAATCAGACAACAAAGAGAAATAAAAGGCATCCAAATTGGCAAGGAAGAAGTCAAACTCTCTCTCTTAGCAGATGACATGATACTTTATATGGAAAACCCAAAAGACTCCACCCCAAACTACTAGAACTCATACAGCAATTCAGTAACGTGGCAGGACACAAAGTCAATGTACAGAAATCATTGGCTTTCTTATACAATAACAATGAAAATACAGAAAGGGAAATTAGAGAATCGATTCCATTTACTATAGCACCAAGAACCATAAGATAGCTGGGAATAAAGCTAACCAAAGAGGTAAAGGATCTGTACTGGAAGAACTACAGAACACTCATGAAAGAAATGAAGAAGACATAAAAAGATGGAAGACCATTCCATGTTCTTGGATCGGACGAATAAACATTGTTAAAATGTCTATACTACCTAGAGCAATCTATACTTTTAATGCCATTCCCATCAAAATTCCACCAGTAGTTTTCAAAGAGCTGGAGCAAAAAATGCTAAAATGTGTATGGAACCAGAAGAGACCCCGAATCGTTAAGGAAATGTTGAAAAACAAAAATAAAACTGGTGGCATCTCATTACCTTATTTCAAGCTTTACTACAAAGCTATGATCACCAAGACAGCATGGTACTGGCATCAAAACAGACACATAGACCAAAGGAACAGAGTAGAGAGCCCAGATATGGACCCTCAAATCTATGGTCAAATAATTTTCGACAAAGCAGGAAAAAATATACAGTGGAAAAAAGACAGTTTCTTCAATAAATTGTGCTGGGAAAATTGGAAAGCCATATGTAGAAGAATGAAACTCGACCATTCTCTTACACCGTACACAAAGATAAACTCGAAATGGATAAAGGACCTCAATGTGAGACAGGAATCCACCAGAATCCTAGAGGAGAACATAGGCAGTAACCTCTTTGATATCAGCCACAGCAAATTCTTTCAAGATATGTCTCCAAAGCCAAAGGAAACAAAAGCAAAATGAACTTTTGGGACTTCATCAAGCTCAAAAGCTTCTGCACAGCAAAGGAAACAGTCAACAAAACAAAGAGGCAACCCACGGAATGGGAGTAGATATTTGCAAATAACAGTATAGACAAAAGGTTGACATCCAGGTTCTATAAAGAACTTCTCAAACTCAACACATACAAAGCAGATAATCATATCGATAACTGGGCAGAACATATGAACAGACACTTCTCCAATGAAGACATACAAATGGCTATCAGACACATGAAAAATGTTCATCATCAGTAGCTATCAGGGAGATTCAAATTAAAACCACATTGAGATACCACCTCACATCAGTTAGAATGGCCAAAATTAGCAAGACAGGAAACAATGTGTGTTGGAGAGGATTTTGAGAAAGGGAACCCTCCTACACTGTTGGTGGGAATGCAAGTTGGTGCAGCCACTCTGGAGAACAGTGTGGAGATTCCTCAAGAAATTAAAAATAGAGCTTCCCTATGGCCCTGCAATTGCGCTTCTGGGTATTTACCCCAAAGATACAGATGTGGTGAAAAGAAGGGCCATCTGTACCCCAATGTTTATAGCATCAATGTCTACGTCGCCAAACTGTGGAAAGAACCAAGATGCCCTTCCATGGACGAATGGATAAGGAAGATGTTGTCTATATACACTATGGAGTATTATGCCTCCATCAGAAAGGATGAATACCCAACTTTTGTATCGACATGGACGGGACTGGAAGAGATTATGCTGAGTGAAATAATTCATGCATAGAGAGTCAATTATCATATGGTTTCACTTATTTGTGGAGCATAACAAATAACATGGAGGACATGGGGACATGGAGAGGAGAAGGGAGTTGAGGGAAATAAGGGGGGAGATGAACCATGAGAGACTATGGACTTTGTTAAACAACCTGAGGGTTTTGAAGGGGCGTGGGGTGGGAAGTTGGGGGAGCCAGGTGGTGGGTATTAGGGAGGGCACGTATTGCATGGAGCACTGCGTGTGTTGTAAAACTATGGATTCTGTTACTCTGAAAAGAATTGAAATTAAAAAAGAAAAAAAAAAGAAAAAAAGAAAGAAAGAAATACCTAAAAAATAAATAAAAGATTGAGCGTAAAAGTGTAAAAAAAAAAAAAAAGAAAGAAAGATTGAAAGAAAGAAAGAAAGGAAGAAAGAAAGAAAGAAAGAAAGAAAGAACGAACGAAAGAAAGAAAGAAAGAAAGAAAGAAGAAAGAAAGAAAGAAATAGTGATCTAACCCCATTTATTTTCTTCAAGTCAGTAAGTCTTGGTTAAGTATTGGTGAAGTGAATGAATGATTTCCAGGTAGTGCTGGGGTTGAATTTCATGTGGCATCAGTAGACTCAGTTATTGAGTAGACTCAGTTTGGACAAGAGATATTTAATCCAGCCGTCATCAGTTACATACAGCAAGGCATTTCTAAAAAAGACAGAGAGACAAATTTTGCCAGACAGGAAGGACTGAAGGGGATTAGATAGGGTCGTCCACTTGTACTGGAGCTGGTTTTGTTTTTCATTTTTAATTGAAGAAATGGCTGATGCAATATCACATTAGTGTCAGGTGTGCAACTCTGTGCTGTGCTGTGCTGTGCTCACCACAACTGCAGCTAGCACATGTCACGAGATAACGCTGTTAAATTACCATGGACTTTATTTCCTATGCTGGACTGGTGCTTTTTACATGTTGGTTACCTGAAAAGCCGTCAGTTCTACCTTGGACAGTGAGGAAAGGAAGAACAAGGTCTTGCAGGATAGGCACGAAGTGGAAAGTGGATGATGTGGAGTAGAAAAATTAACAGGGACATATAAGCTGGAAGGACAGGGGCATGAGGCCGAGGGACAGAATGGCAGGCTATAGTATTCCCGATTGCAGAAGTATTGCCGGTAATGAGCTCTACAGGGTGGCACGAAGTACACTGGATTGGCCATAATGGTCTCTAAAATGAGATTATTTAGGAACCGGCAGGCTGGGTTACTGGCTGGTCTGTCCACATAGATGTTAGAGCCTCCTGTATCCCCACCTCACCTCTTCTGTTCCTTGCCTGGGGCCCCTTTCCATCTATTGTCCCCCTCAGGGCCTTCACAGCATCAAATCTGCATTCTTTCTGTGACCCCAACATTCAAATAGTGTAGGGTCAATGATAACCTGGACAAGAAGCTACAAGTGTGGTAGTGAGAGAGGTCATGGACATCTGTTTTTTTGTTTTAGCACTGAGCAGTCCTGAGACTGTCCAGAAGACTACTTCAGGTGTTCTCTAGCACACTCACCCATTTTGAGTCCCAGTCTGAGGTGGAGTTGCCTTCCCTCCAGAGCCCTGTTTTAAGTGTGAGAATGTGTGCTGTCTTGCCGCCCACACACACTGAAAAAGAAAAAAAAGCATTCCATGGAGTTCTGTGGTAAGCCCCCAAATATCTGTATCCTGGTACACAGTCTAGACCTCACCTCTGGTTCATAAGTTGCACGTCTTCTGGGGAAGATCTACCATGGCTCCACTAAGGCCATGAATACTGAAGGTGGCATACCGCCATCCTAGCCATAGTAAAGGCAGTATCTTATATATTGTCATCGTGTGTGGATGGATGGCAGGCACCAAGATCACCTTCCCCCAAAGGGGATGCCATGCCTGACAGCCTGCAGGTATTGCTTGCATACTCAAGGAACAGAACCATGCCTTTTTGGTATAAGGCATCAGTAGGCTGTGCCAGATTCCAGTCTGCCTCAAAGTGGTGGTGCCCTGGATCAGACCGAGGAAGGAGGGGAGCGGGACAGGGTCCTGAGAAGGGGATGATTAAACACAACCTCTTGTTCTACCAGCAAGGTCCCTCTTTCACCTTTTCATTTCTTCAAAGGTGTCTTATCCTGGAAGGTGGTAGCTGCCTTGTCAACATTCCTACCACTAACAGCTAAGTGATGCTTTTGTTCTGCAAAAAACATCCTCAGTGCAGCAGCCTGAAGAAAGACCCAGGGTAGGGAAGCACTTCCAGTGGGAAACCTCAATGTCAAGTTTAACGTGACTCACAGGACAGATTCTTCAGCATAATCTAGGGTATTCTTTGACGCTACCCCAACCAGCCCAAGATCAACCCGAACAACACCGCCCCCGCCCCCCGAAACACACTCCCATTCAGAGTTCATCCACCTGTGGGATCCTCTGATCACTGACTTCTAAGTAATGATTAAGCTACTGTAACACAATAACAGTGAAGAAACTATTAGGTCAGTTATTAAATGAGACGAGACTGAGACACAGTGAAAGTTATTTAAAGCTTTATTTTATGATAAGTATTAGAAGCCAGACTGATTGGCCAGGGGAACGAGACTGAGACAAGGTGAATGTTATGCAAAGCTCTATTCTATGCCAAGCATTAGAAGTTAGACTGACCGGCCAGGGCCGTCTCTGAAGAGAGCGACCACCCCCAGCTTACAGGTTCAAGAATTGACTGACTGACTGGTCAGGGCCGCCTCCAAAGAGAGCGACCCCTCCCCATCTTACAGACTACCTTTTATAGAGCAAAAGTCTGGCCACACATAGGTGGCCAATTGAATTACAATTTACCCTATAGTAGCTGTTTGACCTAACCTATTACTCTGGTCAGAATCGGTGCTCAAGGTTGGCGCCCAAATGGTGGGGTTTACATTCTTTGATGGCTAGGGGAAAAGTACGTGTGTTTCTCCCTGACTGGATGTCTCCACCTGGCCCGACTTGTCCTTTTATTCTGGGCTCTGTTATCAAGAACTGGCCGACCTGGCCCTGTATTCTGGGCTCTGTTATTAGGAACTAACTGACCATATTTTACTGGTTTCCCAGACTTGCTTCTACATAAGTTTCTCTGGGGGGAGGAGGGCAGGGTCAGTTTAAGTTTTACTGCACAAACAACAAAATGGCTTTAAACAAGATGGAGTCGCTCTGGCTAAATAGGTCCTTACAGAAACAACAGTGTCTTAATCATTATTTTCTGAAGACTATACCTGTCTTTGATCCTCCTCAGATATCAAAGACTTTCTGTAAAGGGTGTAAAACATTCAATGAGGGGAGAGATGTGAGCTACTATACATTTTCAGTAAGGCTAAGCCATGGGACAGGAGAGAGAGCCCATCTCCTCAAACTTCATCAGAGAGGGAATGGGCTTTGGGGGACTTTTGGGGGCACATGATCCATATTTCCCAAGAGGTCTAGGAGATTGGTTACCTTTTAGAAGCTGAAGGAAGCAATCAATTAACAGCTGAGCTGAGTTACCCAAAACCCATGCTCCCAAGACAGTACACAGAACAGACATCACTTCATTAGAGAAATATTTATTCCTCACAAGGGATTATTTTGGGGGTAGGAAATCCCCCCCCCAAAAAAAACCTTCTCACTGGAAATTCTGGAGAAGGGTTTTCTGTCTAAATGGTAGACACACATCTCTGCACACAATGCCTTCAGGAGTCATGAGAGTGGCCGGATGCCACTGGGCAGCCTGATGCCCACAGGTGGTCTTTGGGTGGGGCACAGGCTCTGTGAGGGGCATGGAGAGGGGATACTTCTGAAGCGGTAGCTGGTCCCTAAATGCCACAACTTTATGGGGCTGTCTGTCCTTGTTTCTGAGCTGTCTGTTACTTCCAGTAAGGCCTTGGCCAGCAAAGACAGTTTCTTGCTGGCAGGACCTGGTATTTGGCTCCTTATGGGCGGGAACGCTATAGTTGAAAGGGTACCCTGGGACAGGCTGTGCCTGGGCCTGCACTTGTGCTTTCTGCTGAGTTTTCCCAAACTTGGTTGGGGAGGGAATGGGCTGCTGAAGGCAGGTGCTGCCTATTGCACGCCAACAGCTGTCATGATCTTCTGAGCTTCGGGCGTCCCAGTAAAGGCAGCTCTACTGTTAAGTAGGCCTCTGCTTTCCACAGATAGGGGACGGGGTTTCACCTGGGAGTTTTCTTGCCTTTTGCATTTTATCCCAGGAGTAAGCCATTGCAAAAAATCCTTCATTTTTATACTGAAAAGGCTTTCAGAACGAGGCTGACCCTTCTATGAAAGGCTTTCAGGAGGCAGCTGACCCTTCTGTGATAGGGTCTGGGAAGGGTGGCTTCCCAGCTTCACCTTCAATACCGTGTACCTCTTCTGCGGTGCCACATCTGCGGTAGGGAACCTGCTCATTCTCGGTTGGGATATTCCCAGTCCTGCATCCCTTCCACCACGTTCTTGTGCCTTGGAACCTGGAGGCCTCATGGTCTTTACAGCTGGTGGGGGATTCTTATTCTGGTACTTCCTTAAGACATGCTTAGGAACCCAGGGATCCTGCTGTTGTTCCATAGTAATTTCTGTGTCCTCTGGATGGACATGCAGCACCTGGGAAGCTCTCATGTCCCCACGGGGGACACCCTGAGTCAGTGAGGCCTTGTAAGTCAAATGATCTGAGGCAGGGTGCAGGCCAGTGTATGGGGCCTCGGCCTGGCTATGCTCCTTGTCCTCCAGCGTGAGCTTTAACTCATGAAAGAGTTGTTCTTTGAGATTCAGTGATCTAGGATCATGTGGAATTGGTATGTTTGGTGGGATGGTGGTTTTGACTTGATGCTCATTCCCCCGTATAATTTGGGAGCTAACTGGCTTGTTGGTGGTCAAGATGCTAGGTTGTGATTGATGTGTATGAAATTCCTTGGTACTGAATATCTCCCTGGACTCTGTGGGCACAAAAACAGGTTCTGGATTCTTCATCTTTATACCTTGTTGCCCTCCTCTTCCAGCACCGGAATTTGCACTCTTACCCTTTGGCTCACATCTGAACACACCTTGCCTTGTAGGCAGCCTTGGGGGCCGTCTGTTGCCTATGGTGTCATGTCTGACAGATGTAAGGGTCTGGCTGCCGTCCTTAGTTTTCAGAACATCATCTGCCAACTGATGGTTGATATTAGAGGGTGATTGCCTCAGAATTCTCTGTTCTTCCTTGCCCACAGTTGAGGTGGCACAGAGAGGACAATCCAGGATGGGGGCTGAATTTGCTGTTCCTGCTTTGTCTCCATGGAGAGATGTCAAACTTCCATCAAGGGAGCATGCGAACTCTTTTGATATAAAGAGCTACATGGATTCAAGGACCCTAGGGGGAGGGCCCCAAGTCACCCTCTTATTAAACCTTTTCATATGGTCTTCCAGCTTCTGTTCTGTACTAAGCTCAACAAAGGGAAGCTCCTGGAAGGTATTCAGGGAGTAGTTCTCAACCTCTGATGGTGATGAACTTCTCTGTTTTATTTCAGTCTGGGATTTCTCAGAAAGAAGTAATGTCTGCTTCATAGTATGCCATGAATTATGCACAGTCCCAGGCAACTGACCCTCACTGATTTCCTCAGACTTTCTGCGTAAATATATCTTCAGGGCATTTTCAAGTTGTCTCTGACCCATAGTCTCCACAGACACCATGGAGTTTTTCACTGATAGGCTCCTAAGTTCTTTCTCAGTATCATACCCCATGTCATTCTCTGAAGAACCAACTGGGAAACTCAACAGATCATCTTTTGTGCCATTCTCTGGGTTGTGTCCCTGATCCTTCTCCAGGTCATCTTCATATTTGCCAGGTCACTGTCCTCTAGCAGAAGAATTTCTGGGTCCTCCACATACACACATTTTGACATACTCCATCTGATCTGACTCTTATTAGAGATCCCCGGGCGTCTACGATGGGGCTGAGACTCAGGTAGCTGTGGAAGAGTACTCAGACTGCTCATCAGTGCAAGAGACTCATAGCCCCACCAGTGTTGGATGAGCCTCTTTTGAAGGTGACTCTCTAGTTTTCTCTGAAGCTCTTCATTCAGAGGAAACTGTCCAGGGGGGACAGAGATTACAACATGGGCCTTGGCGGCCTTGTGGCTGAGAGAAGGGTTAGGAGCTGAAGGACAGTAGTCCTCCTGGGATCTTGGACTCCAGTGGGTAAACCCCACACACATTTCTGTACCTTCTGCAACACGTTCCATTCCAGATGTTGCGTTTCTGTTGATGTGAGACTCTTGGATTCATTCTGAGGTCTGTGAAAACACACTCCACAGATCTTGATGTCGGGTAGAGGACCAGATGGCAGGATTGGGAGTGGGTATAGAAGGTGGGCCAGGGGCTGGACATGAGGGATAGGTAGGGCCTGGGTTTGAGGCAGGATTTGAGGCGGGTTCTCAGGCAAGGATGGAGGAAGTGGATGGGGAACTTCTGGGGATTCCTGCTCCGGGGAGGCATTCGAGATGTTATCTGAGGCATCAGCAGTAGGGAAGAAGGACTCACTATGCAGAGTTTGGAGACCCCAGAAGAACTGGATGGGGGTTTGCTGTAAGTGGCCCTCCTCCAAGTTTGTAGGATATGGGTGCTGCTGATGCATATGCAGCTCCTCTGATTGGTCTTTGCTGCTCCAGAAAGGAAGGGAGGATGCCAAATCATGCTTTTCAGCAATTCTTTGCTTTGGCAAAGAACCCTTTGTTTCCTTACACCTGAGGAAATCACACCTCTTTTGGACTTGTTTCTCTAGAAATGCCAGGGCATCAGGGCTGAGAAGTGAGAGGTTACCAGGCTCTACAAGGTTGGCTGAAGGGTCTCCCCTGGAAGAAGCCTCCGAAGAATGGAGGGCTTGATGGAAATCATGTGGAGCCAAGGTTGGAGGGAAGAAGTCTTTGGCATGAGTTTGCCACCAAGGGAGGTCTAAAATTGACAAGCTGAAGGGGTCAATGCCTGTGATTGCTGGGACATATGTAGACAACCCAACAGAGCTCTGTGGGGGTGAGCTCTCTGGAACAGGCTTCCTTGAGATGCAAATCAGTTTATATTGAGTTGCAGTTAAATTGCAGTCTGGCGGTGGTGAAGCAGACCAGGTTGGTGGTGCGTGATGACGAGCAAAGGCCTCAGTGGGATTCATCCTCTGGGACAACTCCAGTAAGGGACTGACATCTTGGGAAAGGGTAGGTTTCGGAGAGAAGATTGTATTTAGAGATGCTGTCTCTGTTTTGACACTATGGTCCACTGAATGGGCATGATGTGGTGGGACAGGAGGTGGAAAGGCAGGGGCTCACTGATGTGATGTGCCACACACACACACACACACACACACATATGCATGAGTGGGGGAGAGGGGAAGAGGGAGAGAATCTTCAGGCAGACATCCCACTGAGCACGGAGTCCAGTGCAGGGCTTCATCCCACAACCTTTGAGATCATGACCTGAGCTGAAGCCAAGAGGTGACCACTTAACCGACTGAGCCACCCAGGCAGACTTGTAACTTCATATTTTAGATAAGCTTCAACTACTCTTTATGGATATTAAATGAATATAGACTTTAGAACTTGAGATTGAACTCTGCCTACGTGCAGCAGTATTTCCTGAATACTGCTGTAGAAGACACCTATTAAAGCTACTTATCTTCTTAGGTAAGGTATATTGATCTTAATTCAAAGCAAACAACACAACAAAAGAAAAGCCTCATTGATTTTAAGGATTATTTCCCTTTTCCATTTGCTCCTCACTTAGTTAGCATGTTGTTATACTCTATTCCTAAAATTGGCTCCTGGGAAACTGTGATAAATTACAAACAGTAAATTCTGAGTTGGTATTTACTGATTTGGCAGTAAGTTTGCATCTCTAAACCAGCTGTGAGTAAATTAGCTGAGGTGAGATACAAGAGAGTACATTCTGTATAAAAGGGAATTGAGTTTTTTCTCCTTATGCTGTCAACCTCCTCTCAGGGTTAAGAACTGCCCCCCTCCTCCTCACCCAGAGCATTCGATAGGATAACCAGGCTCTTGGGAACATGGAGCCACCTGACTACAGTTTAGGGAACTGTCTCTTCTTTATTATGCCATTTTCTTCCCCATAAGTCATCTCTTTTATTTTTTCAGAGGGGGGTTATGTATACTTGAAACTTCCCTACTTGTCTGTAACCTTGACGACTTACTTCTTTAATCTCACACAGACCGACACTGTGGTTTTGTCCCTCCCCTTCCACGTTCACCCCTTTCCACTGTCTTAGTTCCATCTGTTCATAAACATAGCAAAAATAGAGAAAACTTTCAATGTTTGTATTAAAGAAAATCAAATGCATACACCTTCAAGAAAAATTATATGTATTCAA
>PISX010038282.1:0-10322 GCA_004024625.1 Mellivora capensis
TTTGTTCTCTGGAGGTTTTTATGTCTGTTCCTTTGTTTTCTCTCCCCCCTTGGCAGCTCCGGATGGTTCTTGGAGGTTTAGAGGAAAGCAAACTGCACCCAGACCTCCCTCCCAGAGAGAAGCCCCAGTCCGTTCCCCTCTGGGTGCTGCAGAGCAGGTTCCCAGCCACGATCTCTGGGGACACCTGTGTGTCCTGCTTTTACTCAAAACCAAAAGCAGCAGCTGTCTGGGCAGCTCCAGACCCCCAGAGAGGTTCCAAGCGGGGAAGGCACACAGAGATTTTCCCGCTGGCCCGAGCTGATCAGACTTTCTGGGTCCTAGAGCCCCCGCTGGTGCCTGCGCGCCTCTCTCAGGGGAGGGGGTGGAGCGCGTCTCAGGCTCTGCTAGTGCGGCGCGGCACACACGTGGGGACTGCAAAAGTCTGTTTCTGCTCCGGGAGGGTCCCAGCCCTTGCCACACACCCAACGCCCTTAGGAGGTCTCCTCGCAGCTCAGCGACCAGGACCTGGTTTCTCCGCTGCACCCTCTCTGGCTCAGCATCAGGGCTGTCTGCCCTCCGTGGGGGACTTAAGCCCCTGTCCCTAACAGTTCTAATTCCCACAATTTCACCCTACGATCTTTTCTCTTTTTGAGTGCTTTTTATCGGTCTTCAAGTTAATGCTGGTCCCCAGTCTTAGGAGACTCTCATATTGGGGTATTACTTCCCAATGCGTCTCCTCTGGTGGCTCCCTCCCCCTTTTGTTTATCTTCCCATACCAGTCCGGTGTTCCCGCTGGGCTTTACCTGCCCACTGGCGTCTTCTGCCCCCGTAGAGATCCTGACATCCCACTGGCGTCTTCTGCCCCCGTAGAGATCCTGACGAGTAGAATTTTGATCTCAGGCTGATTTCATGAGTGATCGGAGTTCCTTGGTAGGTAATCAGCTCAATTTAGGGGACAGGTTGAACCAGAGCATCCTCCTAGTTCCCCGCCATCTTGTCTCCCCCCTTTCACATTATTTCTGTTTGAATTTTGTACAAGTGTATTTTCTAGTCACAAATAAAAAATAATTTGTGTAATACATTTTTGTATTAATTTGGTAATACATAGTTTGGTAATACAAACTATGTTTGTATTTGGTACATAATTTGGTAATACAAAGAAGCGATATATCAAAACTAAAAATTAGATTATTAGATTATTTACTCCAAAAATGGATTCTTCTTTTTTGGACAATTTAGTCATCATACTTTATCTTTTAAATGGTGCTTTATGTGGCTGCCTGCTTATGTGGTCCCAGATATAAACTCCTCCCTTGGTATCCTAGGAACAAAAATAACAGCACAACAATGCAAAATCAGAATGTTAGAAGATATTCAGTCCAAACTCTAACAATAATTAACGTAAACTTTCTCCAAAGCTATTATCTGTCACTGAACATACCTCACCTACAAGAAAAAACCACTTAAGCATAAGTTGTATAAAATTGCATTTGCTTTTAAGAGTATAGATTGCTCTAGGCAATATAGACATTTTAACAATGTTTATTCTTCTGATCCAAGAGCATGGAATGGTCTTCCATCTTTTTGTGTCTTCTTCAATTTCTTTCATGAGTGTTCTGTAGTTCCGCGAGTACAGATCCTTTACTTCTTTGGTTAGGTTTATTCCAAGGTATCTTATGGATCTTGGTGCTATAGTAAATGGAATCGAGTCTCTAATTTCCCTTTCTATATTTTCATTGTTAGTGTATAAGAAAGCCACTGATTTCTGTACATTGACTTTGTGTCCTGCCAAGTTACTGAATTGCTGTATGAGTTCTAGTAGTTTGGGGGTGCAGTCTTTTGGGTTTTCCATATAAAGAATCATGTCATCTGTGAAGAGAGAGAGTTTGACTTCTTCCTTGCCAATTTGGATACCTTTTATTTCTCTTTGTTGTCTTTTATTTCTCTTTGATTTCTGTTGCTAGGACTTCTAATACTATGCCATTCCAATCAAAATTCCACCGGTATTTTTCAAAGAGCTGGAGCAAATAATCCTAAAATTTGTATGGAATCAGAAGAGACCCCGAATTGCTAAGGAAATGTTGAAAAACAAAAATAAAACTGGTGGCATCAACTTGATTTCAAGCTTTACTACAAAGCTGTGATCACCAAGACAGCATGGGACTGGCATAAAAACAGTCATATAGACCAGTGGAACAGAGTAGAGAACCCAGTTATGAACCCTCAACTCTATGGTCAAATAATCTTCAACAAAGCAGGAAGAAATATACAATGGAGAAAAGACGCTGCTCCAATAAATGGTGCTGGGAAAATTGGACAGCTATATGTAGAAGAATGAAACTCTACCATTCTCTTACACCCTACACAAAGATAAACTCGAAATGGATAAAAGACCTCAACGTGAGACAGGAATCCATCAGAATCCTAGAGGAGAACATAGGCAGTCACCTCTTTGATATCAGCCACAGCAACTTCTTTCAAGATACGTCTCCAAAGGAAAAGGAAACAAAAGCAAAAATGAACTTTTGGGACTTCATCAAGATCAAAAGCTTCTGCACAGCAAAGGAAACAGTCAACAAAACAAAGAGGCAACCCACAGAATGGGAGAAGAGATTTGCAAATGACAGTAGAGACAAAAGGTTGATATCCAGGATCTATAAAGAACTTCTCAAACTCAACACACAAAAACAGATAATCACATCAAAAAATGGGCAGAAGATATGAACAGACACTTCTCCAATGAAGACATACAAATGGCTATCAGACACATGAAAAAATGTTCATCATCACTAGCCATCTGGGAGATTCAAATTAAAACCACATCGAGATACCACCTCACACCAGTTAGAATGGCCAAAATTAGCAAGACAGGAAACAACGTGTGTTGGAGAGGATGTGGAGAAAGGGGAACCCTCTTACACCATTGATGGGAATGCAAGTTGGTGCAGCCGCTTTGGAGAACAGTGTGGAGATTCCTCAAGAAAATAAAAATAGAGCTTCCCTATGACCCTGCAATTGCACTACTGGGTATTTACCCCAAAGATACAGATGTGGTGAAAAGAAGGGCCATCTGTACCCCAATGTTTATAGCAGCAATGGCCACGGTCGCCAATCTGTGGAAAGAAACAAGATGCCCTTCAACGGACGAATGGATAAGGAAGATGTGGTCCATATACACTATGGAGTATTATGCCTCCATGAGAAAGGATGAATACCCAACTTTTGTAGCAACATGGGCGGGACTGGAAGAGATTATGCTGAGTGAAATAAGTCAAGCAGAGAGAGCCAATTATCATATGGTTTCACTTATTTGCAGAGCATAACAAATAACATGGAGAAAATGGGGAGATGGAGAGGAGAAGGGAGTTGAGGGTAATTGGAAGGGGAGGTGAACCATGAGAGACTATGGACTCTGAAAAACAACCTGAGGGGTTTTGAAGGGGCGGGGGGTGGGAGCTTAGGGGAGCCTGATGGTGGGTATTAGGGAGGGTACGTATTGCATGGAGCACTGTGTGTGGTGCAAAACCAATGAATACTTTTACGTGGAAAAGAAATTTAAAAAATTTTAAAAATACAGCATTTCCACTGAGAACCTCCTCAAAGGGGCACTGAATGATTAAATCAGGTAATATATGTAAAATGTTTAAAGAAGTTTCTTGCACAAATTAAATAATAATAAATAAAATATAGCCCTTGTTTCACTTGAATCCAAAAAAAATTGCATTTGCATTGTTTTAATGGAAGATTCGCCTGCATTTCTGCTTATTTGGAGGGCAGATCTCTCTTTCCAGGACAGCTCCACTCTTTCCTAGGCCAGAAGGCCCTTCAGCCTCCTCCAGGCAAGGACACTGACTTCCAGCACCAAACACCCGCACAGAAGGGCAGGTGGGAGGCCTCGCTCTGGGCTTCCTCACCCTTCAACATTGTTACACTGTTGAGTGCACTGTTGGGTTCCCTCTTCCAGACAACCTGTTTCACATCAACAGTTTCCTTCCCTAAAAGCTGAGCATGTAGATGATGGAGAATGCTGGGGAAAATGAAATCAAAACATAATATCTGACAGTTAGGGGTAATCCCATTTCTAACACCTGAGGTAAGTTGTTTGCTGCGTTCCCACAGCAGTCAGAGAAGGGCTTGTGGGCTTTAGAAACAAAAGCGTCTGAAATTACAGGACACCCCTTCAGCCCAGACCTGAGTCCCATCAGCTCCAGGCTCTGTGGGCTAAGCATCCTGCTGTAAGTTACACCAAGAAAGGGCAAAGGGGCTGTACGGGCAGCATATCCAACTCATCTGCTCCTGAAGGATGTGAGGTCTAGTGATGTAAACAGGCTGGTGAGATCCAAATTCAGAGCACTCGGGACTGTCTGCAGCCTTTACACACGTACCCCATTATTTTACAACCACACAGGGGCTTCTCAGTAAGCCCATGCAAAGGCGGGCATTGTTTCTGAGATGCCAGGGTAATAGGCTTTGGAGAGATATTTGGGGCATAGGGGTGCACCCTGGGTATTGCTGTTAGAGCTCTGGTCCCCAGGTAGGAGGGCTTGATTCTCTTTCAGACTCTGCGGCAACAAGGTGCTAGGCCCTGGTGGATCTATGCTTCACGTGTAACCTAAGAGAACTTGGTCAAGAGTGGTACCTTTGGCTGCTCTTGGCTCCTGCTGTCTACAGGCTGCTCAGGCAGATGACTGAGATAAAACACGCTCCTCTGTCTGAAAAGCTGGGTTATAGCAAATGTCTCTCCCTTTTTCACATGGCTCCCAGGGACTGGGTTCATCAGTAGGAATGAGCTGAAGCAACATAGGCAAACAGAGGACATCTCCTGCATAATAAAAATTGTTCATCACCAAACTCTTAGTTTAAAAGTTTGACTTAAATATGGTGTGGGAAAAGCAAGTTTAATTAACAGAGTAAGGAGGAGGCTGGTACTAAACTTTGGCTCTTCTGATTTGGGCAGATGTTGCAGACATCAGAAGTCCAGTGGGGATGTGATAATGCCAACACCACACTGTCATTAACAGCCTCATTATAAGCAGTCTCATTGTTCTTGTCAATGGGTGATAGCACTCTCATGGGTGTCAAGTGAATCTCATTACAGTTCTGACTTGCATTTCCCTAATAACTAGTGATACCCAGCAACTTTTCAACTTTTCATGTGCCTGTTGGTGATTCATTGATACTTTTTGGGGAAAATGTCTATTCAGGTCCTTTGCCAATATTTTAGTTTGATTATTTGGTATTTTTTTACTATGCATTGTATGAGTTCTTTATATATTTTGGATATTAATCCCTTATCAGGTATATAATCTGCACATTTTTCCCATTCCATAGGTTGTCTTTTCATTTTGTTTTCTGTTTTGATGCCTATATCATATTCTTTTGATTGATAAAGCTTTTTAATATAGCTTGAAATCAGAAAGTACTATGCCTCCCACTTTTTTTTTCCCTCAGGATTGCTCTTTATGCAGGGTCGATTCATAGTTCCATATACATTTTAAGATTTGGGTTTTTTACCTCTGTAAGAAATGCTATTGGAGTCTTGATAGTGATTGCGTTGAATCCATAGATGGATTTTGGTAGTATTGACATTTTAACAATATTAATTCTTCCAATCTACGAACACAGAATAAATTTCCCTTTATTTGTATCTTCTCTCTCTCTCTCTCTCTCTCTCTCTCCTTTTTTGTCAACATCTTAAAGTTTGAAGGGTAGAGATCTTTCACCTCCTTAACTAAATTTATTCCTGAGTATTTCATTGGTTTGGATGCTATTATAAAGGATATCTTTTTTAAATTTCTTTTTCAGATAATTTGTTGTTAGTGTATAGAAATGCTACTAATTTTTGTATGTTAGTTCTGTATCCTACAACTTTACTGAATTTGTTCATTTGATTTAGTAATATTTTGGTAGAGTCTTCAGAATTTTCTGTACATAAAATCATGTCATCTGCAAATAGAATTTTACTTTTCCTTTCCATAATTGGCTATATTTTATTTCTTTTTCTTTTCTGATTGTTCTGGATACATCTTCTAGTACTATGTTTAATAGGAGTGGTGTGCATGGGCACCCTTGTCTTGTTTCTAATCTTAGAGGAAAAGCCTTAAAATTTTAGTGCCAGGAGTATTCTATTCTTTCTTTTTTTTTAAGATTTTATCATTTTATTTGACAGAAAGAGATCACAAGCAGACAGAGAGGCAGGCAGAGAGAGAGGAGGAAGCAGGCTCCCCACCAAGCAGAGAGCCCAATGTGGGGCTCGATGCCAGGACCCTGGGATCATGACCTGAGCTGAAGGCAGAGGCTTTAACCCACTGAGCCACCCAGGCACCCCAGTGCCAAGTGTATTCTTAACTATGGGCTTGTCAAATACGGCCTTCATTATGTCAAGGTATATGCCCTCTATACCCACATTATTGAGAGTTTTTATCATGAATGACTGTTGAATTTTGTCAAATATATATTTTTGTGTGTTGGAAATATCTTATGATTTTTTCCTTTCTTTCTATTCATGTGGTATAGGATATTGATTGATTTGTGTGTGTTGAATCATCCTTGCATTCCAGGTTTAAATCCCACTTGGTCATGGTGAATGATCCTTTCATGTGCTTCTGAGTTTGGTTTACTAGTATTTCAGGCAGGACTTTTGTATCTGTATTCATGAGGGATATTGGCCTATGGTTTGTTTTCTGGTGATATCCTTTTCTGGCTTTTTTATCAAAGTAATGCTTGTGTCAGAAAATGAGTCTGAGAGTTTTCCCTATGCTTAATTAATTTTTTTGAGAATATGAGAAAGATTAATATTAAATCTTCTTTAAATATTTGGTAAAATTCACCAGTGAGGCCATTTGGTCCTGAGTTTTTCTTTTTGGAGAGATTATTGATTACCAATTCAATCTCCTTATTAGCAATTGTTCATTCACATTTTCTATTGCTTCCTGATTCATCTTGGTAGGTTGTATGTTTCTAAGAATTTTTCTATTCCTAGGTTTTCCATTTTGTGATGTACAGTTCTTCCTAGCAGACTTTTATAAACCTTTGTATTTCTGTGATATCTGTTGTAGGTCAGTTTCTCATTTACAATTTTATTGATTTGATTCCCCTTTTTTCCCTAGGTTATTTTAGATAAAGGTTTATCAATTTTGGTAATCTTTTCAAAGAACTAACTCTTGGTTCTCTGATTCATTGGTCATTCAAAAGACTCTTCCAGAGACAAGATGGCGGGGAACTAGGAGGAGTCTCTGGTTCAACCTGTCCCCTAAAGTGAGCTGATTACCTACCAAGGAACTCCGATCACTCATGAAATCAGCCTGAGATCAGAATTCTACTCGTCAGGATCTCTACAGGGGCAGAAGACGCCAGTGGGCAGGTAAAGCAGAGTGGGAACGCCAGACTGGTATTGGAAGATAAACAAAAGGGGGAGGGAGCCACCAGAGGAAACGCATTGGGAAGTAATACCCCAATACGAGAGTGCCCTACAACTGGGGACCAGCATTAACTTGAAGACTGATAAAAAGCACTCAGAAAGAGAAAAGATCGCAGGGGGAAATTGTGGGAATTGGAACTGTTAGGGACAGGGGCTTAAGTCCCCCACGGAGGGCAGACACCCCTGGTGCTGAGCCAGAGAGAGTGCAGTGGAGAAACCAGGTCTTGGTCTCTGAGCTGTGAGGAGACCTCCTAAGGGCGCTTGCCGTGTGGCAGGGGCTGGGACCCTCCCGGAGCAGAAACAGACTTTTGCAGTCCCCACGTGTGTGCCGCGACTTGCTAGCAGAGCCTGAGACACGCTCCACCCCCTCCCCTGAGAGAGGCGCGCAGGCACCAGCGGGGCTCTCTAGGACCCGGAAAGTCTGATCGTTCCCAGCTCAGGCCAGCAGGAAAATCTCCGTGTGCCTTCTCTGCTTGGAAACTCTCTGGCAGTCTGGAGCTGCCCAGACAGCTGCCGCTTGTGGTTTTGGGTAAAAGCAGGACACACAGGTGTCCCCAGAGATCGAGGCTGGGAACCTGCTCTGCAGCACCAAGAGGGGAATGGACTGGGGCTTCTCTCTAGGAAGGAGGTCTGCTTTCCTCTAAACCTCCAGGAGCCATCGGGAGCTGCCAAGGGGAGAGAAAACAAATGAACAGACATAAAAACCTCCAGAGAACAAAAGCCTAAAGGCCCAGTTTCCTCAGAGCCCACCCCCTGGAGGGGGGCGGGAGGACTTAACTCAGGAAACACCGCCTGAAAACCCATGTGGCAGGCCCCTCCCCCAGAAAGCCAACCCGCCAAGAAGACAACAATCACTATTTCATGGATACAACGTTTAATTTTATATTCGTTGCCACTATTCTGGTTTATTTTTTAATTTTTTAAAATATTTTTTATTTTTATATATATATATGTTTTTTAGCCTATTTACCATCACAGTGAGATGTCCAGTACATCAAATTCCATAATAACCTTTTAACCTGAACTGTTTGATGCATATACCCATGTTTTTCTTTTGCTTTTCTATTTTTAAATTTTTTTTAATTTCACTTTAGTTTAGTTTAGATCATTCTTTACTTTTATTTGCTAATATTAATATAGAGTTAAAATAAAGGTAATCCCCTATCCCCAATCAATGCTACCCCTATAGGTAAACCAATTTTTAATCCCCTGTTATCTTAGGAAAGTTGTGTCCTTTAAAAAAGATATCAAGATACATCCAGGAAGAAGCAAAATAACCCCCTCACACACACTGAGAATTTACAACCACTCTCCCATCTTTTTCTCCTACCAGTATTTTTGTATACTTGTGTTTGTCCTGGTAGTCTATAAATCTTATACTTAGGGTTTTTTTGACGAGGTTCCTTTTTTTGTTTGTCTGTTTGTTTCTTTCTTTTGCTTCTACGTATATATGTACATATTTTTTTCTTCTCTTGTCATATACTTTTATCAGTCTTTTTTGTTTGTCTGTATTTGTATAATTCACAAACCTTGCCTTGGGGCCCATTTGGGCTTAGCCTTCTCTTTTATCCTTCTTTCTTTTTCCTGTCTCTCTCTCTCTCTCTCTCTCTCTCTCTCTCTTTCTGCTTACTCTCTTTCTTTTTTTCTTTCATTTGGGTGAGGACTCTTGATTGCTCAGAAGCATTTCAAGGTGCACCTTCACTGCACCAAGGTTGATACATCCAGCTACAACCATTCAGCCAACTCTCACCAAAATGACTAGGAGGAGGAATCACCAACAGAAGAAAAATTCAGAGCATGGGCCCTCTGCAACACAGCTAATGGCTACCGACATACACATTATGTCGGAAAGGGAATTCAGGCTAACAATTATCCAGGCAATAGTGAGGTTGGAGAAAACCATGGACGACCAAATGGAATTGATTAGGGCAGAACTGAGAGCCACCAGGGATGATGTTCACAACATTAGGGCAGAACTGAAAGCCACCATGGATGATGTTCACAAGGCTCTCAATGAGTTCCAATCTAATCTAAATTCTCTAAAAGCTAGGGTGACTGAGACAGAAGATAGAATTAGGGATCTGGAGGACAAACAGATAGAGAGAAAGGATCAGGAGGAAGCCTGGAACAAACAGCTTAGAAGCCACGAAAAAAGAATCAGGGAAATAAATGATGCCATGAGACGTTCCAACGTCAGAATTATGGGAATACCTGAAGGGGAGGAGAAAGAAAGAAGTCTAGAAGATATTCTCAAACACGTTCTTCATGAAAATTTTCCAAATATCGCAAATGGAAACAGCGTTCATGCACTAGAGGCAGAACGGTCCCCCCCTAAGATTTTAGATTCTCAAAACACCTCGAGACACCAGATAGTAAGAATGAGGAATTATAATTCTAGAGAAACTCTCTTGAAGGCAGCTAGGACAAAAAAGCTCCTTATGTGCAGAGGAAAGCCCATCAGAATAACATAAGACCTGTCCACAACAACCTGGCAAGCCAGAAAGGGCTGGAAAAATATATTCAGGGCACTAAGTGAGAAGAACATGCAGCCCAGAATACTTAATCCAGCAAGACTGACATTCAAAATCGATGGAGATAAAAAGAGTTTCCAGACCGCCATACCTTAAAAGAGTTTGCAAACACCAAGCCTACATTACAGGAAATATTAAGGGGGGTTCTATAAAAGAGGAAAAACCCCAAGAATATCATTGTACAGAAATATAAAGACAATCTACAGAAAGAAAGACTCCAAAGGTAACACGATGTCAATAAAAACGTATCTATCAATAATCACTCTCAATGTGAATGGCCTAAATGCGCCCATAAAACGACACAGGGTTGCAGATTGGATAAAACGACAGGACCCATCCATATGTTGTCTACAGGAGACCCATTTTGAACCTAAGGATACACCCAGATTGAA
>PISX010038283.1:0-10320 GCA_004024625.1 Mellivora capensis
TCACACATGCTCAGGGGCCAGCTCTGTTCTCTGAAATTCAGAAGAATAGCATGCTCAGGTATCTAAAAGTGTCTGGCAAGTATTTGGGAATCCCCAATGTAAGCCAACAGATGGCTTTCCATTCTCACCTTCAGATGAAAAAATACATCCTAGGGTTGATGGTGTTCAATGATAATATGATCACTAAATAATAAAAATCTGGGGCACCCGGGTGGCTCAGTGGGTTAAAGCCTCTGCCTCAGCAAAGGTCATGATCCCAGGGTCCTGGGATTGAGCCCCGCATCGGGCTCTCTGCTCAGTGGGGAGCCTGCTTCCCTTCTCCTCTCTGTCTGCCTCTCTGCCTACTTGTGATCTCTGTCTGTCAAATAAATAAATAAAATCTTAAAAAAGAAATTCCGAAAAATAAATAAATAAATAATGAAAAAAAATTTGTCTATATGTATCTTGGGAGGGAATTTCATAGGTTTTTATCATTGATTTTGAAGCTTAAATAATTACCTGAAAGCCTGAAATGATTTCAAAATAGAATTGTTAAAGTTTCAAGAAAAATCTCAACTGAATACCCTGCAAAAATAAAACGTGTTTTTCTGTTAATTAACAAGTTAGTAAATAACCTATGATCTTCTCTCAAGTGAAAACTTTTGTTCCAGGAATTTAACCTCCACCTAGTCAAAAAAGCGCAAGAGTCATTTTTCCTTTTCTAAGTAATTAATTGCTCTCCAGATATGGTGGCCCCATATTTTCAATGTTTGGGTGTAAGAGCTACTGATAATTGGTGTGTGAATATTCTGAGGAGATGAGATCTAAGTAGATTACCAACTAGGTGAAACAGGAATCATGTATGATTTAAGGAGCCCTAAATTTTATATTTTCCATAGCTTACAATAGCTACATTCTAAAAATTTCACTATTTGTCTTTTTTTTAATTGTGTTATGTTAGTCACCATAAAATACATCATTAGGTTTTGATGCAGTGTTCCAAGATTCATTGTTTACGTATGACACCCAGTGCTCCATGCAATATGTGTCCTCCTTAATACCCACCACCAGGCTCACCCATCCCTCCACCCAACCCCACCCCCAAAACCCTCAGTTTGTTTCTAGTTGCCCACTGTCTCTCGTGGTTCATCTCCCCTTCATTTCCCCCAATTCACTTTTCCTTTCCATCTCCTAATGTCCTCTATGTTATTCTTTATGTTCCACAAGTAAGTGAAACCATATGATAATTGACTTTCTCTGCTTGATTTACTTTACTCAGCATAATCTCCTCTAATCCCACCCATGTTGGTGCAAAAGTTGAGTATTCATCCTTTCTGATGACTGAGTAATATTCAGTCTATTGTCAATACAGCCGTTCTTAACAAATAATCATTAACCATTGCTTTTCTTGGAAAATTGAAATCACCTTTGAAATGCATTCTAAAAATAAAATTGTATATTTTTACAGTGTGCAAAACAAGCTATAGAATGAGGGAATTCGGGAGTCATAAACTCATGACCCAAACTTTTGCATTTTGGCTTCTTTCTGAATTAGTCTAACAATGTATTTCTTCAAAATAATACTTAGCAATTTTTTTTAGGAAAGTTTGTGATCTCTGGAAAGAAAGGGCTCTTTTTTTTTTTTAAGATTTTATTTATTTATTTGACAGACAGAGATCACAGTAGGCGGAGAGATAGGCAGAGAGAGGAGGAAGCAGGCTCCCCGCTGAGCAGAGAGCCCAATGCCGGGCTCCATCCCAGGAACCTGGGATCATGACCTGAGCCGAAGGCAGAGGCTTTAACCCACTGAGCCACCCAGGCACCTCATACTTAGCAATATTTATCTCCATGTTCCTTTCAAAGGCTTCCTTTCTCTAGCTTAAAAAGTCCACAGCATTTAAAACTGTAGTCCAACTTTCTTTTATAAAACCAACTTCTCGAACATTCAGTATTTCCTATTCTTTCTCAGTCTCTAAACATGTCGTTTGTCTCCTCTCCTGTTTCCTAATCCTTTTGCTCCTGAAAAGTAGGCATTGCTCAAAGTTTTTGCATATCTTTCTTCCCCTCTCTCAATCATCTGTCTCATCTAGCCTGATCATCTCGACATTGTGACTGTTATACAATGCAAATGGCTAAAAAAAGTTTGTAACTTTTTTTACAATGTAAAAATACGTAACTACGTTACATACTACTCTTCCCAGTTATATAGAGATACTTCCAACCACCTGTAGGACATTAATACCTATCCCCAAGTACCACAGGTATTTCAGATTCTTTTTTTTTTTTTTTTTAGGTATTTCAGATTTTTAATGCAAAAAAAAGTCAATTAGTAATTTCTCTTTCTCATGCCAGTCCCTGGTCCTAATTTTCTCTTTTCTTCAATAATACCAAAATTTTTTGCCAATAGCCATACTCAAAGTCATATCATTTCTTTCTTCCTTCCAATCTATTACTAAGTCCCACAGAAACCTTGTTGACATTGCACCTCTCTCTTTCTACTTCCAGTATTTTTCTCTTTTAGGTTCTTACCTGAACTGTAATAGTAACTCTTTGGTTTATTTTTTCACATTCAGCTTCCCCCTCCACTTTAATGAAAATAGTACGTGATCACAAGATTAAATCTCTACTTGTGATATTTACCTTATCAAAAAATTTAAATGACTTCCCTCTTTAATGAATAAAGTACAAATTCTTATAGGACATTTGGGGATATTCAGATGGGTTCTAATCTATGTTGTTACATCCTCTCTCTCTACTCCCCCACTTTCATTAAAACCAACCTGGCTAACTAATGAATCTTCGTGATATGTTCTATTTTCCAATCCCCCATTTTGTGGCAAATATGGATTCTTTATGCAGAATAATTTCTCCCATTTCCTCTAGTTGAAACCCTATCTATATCTGAGGATTCACTTTAAATCTGACTTTCTTCATGAACTTTTCTTTATTCTCCAACTGAAAAGGATCTCTTTCAACATAAACAACACATTTTTCACAGACATTTACATCAGTGCCTTCTGTCTGGAGAATTTATGTGCCTTTATCTTTCTTATGAATTTATAACCTTTGGAAGTGGGATACTGGGTCTTATTTGTGCGTCCCCAATAATTATGGTTATAATAAGTTGGTCTATAAGTAAACTCTTTAGATAAAGCACTAAGGGAAGGAGAGGCCAGAAAATCTGTGAAAATTTGCAGTCAATACAAATGACAAGAATTACTGATATAATAGCAATAGATCATATTATCTGTCTAATACATTGCTGGCACTGTTAAACACATTTTAACATAATTTGAAATGACTACTGTGGTAGACTAGATGGTGTCCTATCTTCCTTGTAGGCCTCCTATTTTATTATTCTAAGAAATGCCAGCACTACCATTTGGTAAATAAAAGGGAAAAATACACATAACATTAGGTTCTCCCTTCCTTTCAAATTTGTCAACAGATAGTTCTCATTAAGTGGATTTTGTGGACAATTCACAAGAACAGAAAGTTAATTTCTAGGTGAACCAACCAGAAAAACTTACCCAGACCATAATAAGAATTGCCAGGTTGTTCCTCTTTCTATTTTTGCTCATAGAAATGATGTGGGGCACCAGGGTGGCTCAGTGGGTTAAAGCCTCTGCCTTCGGCTCAGGTCATGATCCCAGGGTCCTGGAATCGAGCCCCACATCAGGCTCTCTGCTCAGCGGGGAGCCTGCTTCCTCCTCTCTCTGCCTCTGCCTGCCTCTCTGCCTACTTGTGATCTCTGTCAAATAAATAAATAAAATATTTTAAAGAAAGAAGGAAAGAAAGAAATGATGAGATGAGATGAGAAAAAGTTACAAAAGCCAGACTGAGTCCATATAATAGGAGATCTATAGTGACTCATGGGAAGCAAAAGAGCAAGTTAGTTAAATTTAAGTGCTCGGAAGTAGAACTGGCTGGTTTTGAATCTATAACTCAATATTATCTAGCTTTACGACCCTGGTCAAGTTATTTAGTTTTTCCAAGCCTCAGTTCTATAAAATAGGGTAATAACATAACTCTTGGAGATGATGGGAAGTTAAATGAATTGATGAGAAAAGTAAATGTTTTTAATTTAACATTAATTTAATTAATATTTTACTTCCAGCCAGATAATGTCTTAAAATTCTTACCTATTATTTTTGCTATTTTCTTTCTTTCTTTTTCTAATTTAACTTGCTTACTTTTTATAATTGCCAACATAACCCGTATTATAAAATTTTTTTAAAAGATGTGAAAAATAAGAAAAGAAAGGCCTCTGAAATTTTAACCAATTTTGAGAAAATCTTGTTAAAATTTTGGTAATCATTTTCTTTTTGTATTTTGTCTGTGCCTTTAGAAAAGAAACCTAATAAATAAATAAATAAATAAATTGTAGCACAGGAAAAAAAAAAAGAAACCTAAGTTATCTTTGATAACAAAGCTTAACTCATCCTAGAATCCATATATGCATGGGAAATGTAAACTTACTTACTTTATATGGTGAAACTGGTCTTCCTCTCATACCTCCAACAAATGATTTGCAGGAATAGAACAACTAATGATGTGCAATCTGATGTACAACTTAGTCTGATTCCATAATTTAAATAGGTTTGCCTTCAGTTTGGGTGATTTTGAGCATCTCTCTATACATTTATTCTATGCTAAGACTCTGTTAGGGAAAAATAATGCCCATTCATCAGTCATACTTCTCAGTCTTGGGTTCTCCAAACCCAGCTTATATCCAAGACAGTACTTGGTTACAAGGGTGGGGAAGCAAAATGTATGACTTTTTTAGCTTCACACTGTAGAGAAGAATTAAGGTTATCCATTTTCTATCTCCTCTGGCTTCCTGTCAAGTCAAACGTTCCTTGTCCAGTCAGATGCTGCTTTCTCTGCTGGCATTTGTGGATAACATCTGTGGCTGGTGAGATTTTAATCAATTCCCAGAACTTGGATAATTCTCGGAGATCACTAGTATCACTTTCAGCTTCTCAGTATCTCCATTTCTCTTAGTTTTCAAAAGCTACACATTTATATTATTTTGTAGATGTTGACTTTCATTTTATTTCTAACTGATGCTGATTTGAATACAGCAAAAGTAATGGTGTTTTCTTATACTGATTTAAAATCTAATTAAACTCTACTATTATTTGTAACAGTTTTGTTTTTAGTTGTTTATCTTGGCTTTCCTCAAGATTGGTGGTATAGCTTTTATTGAGATAAGTATCCTGTTGCCTTTTGTATTTCAGAGCAGAACACAGAGATTTAGCAGAGCTGAACCTAAGATTCTGAGAAAGGGAACACAGACCTTGAGCTGTAAGACTTCATGCTTCAAAAAAACATCAGGTTTTCTAAGGGTGGGATAACACTGGAGTTTAGGAGTTTTCATTGTAGTTGACAATGAAGCAGGGACCCTGTGGGCACCACATGAAATCCACAGAATTTTCTTGAAATGCAACTTTCAAGGAATGAGTTTTAGTTTAAGTTTCACCTCCTCCATAATCTTCTAAAATAAAAACGTGCTCGCTCTCTTTAAACATTTTTGTCTATTTTCTTGCTTTGCTTAATTGCACTGGCTAGTATCTGCAAGAAAATATGAAAAATAGTATTGATAGGACAATCATTTTTTCTAATGTTTCATCACTGAACACTTAAGAATCATATATATTATTATAATTGCTCTCCCTGTACACTTATATATGTATGTATTTATGAATCATCTTTCATATTTTCACAAAATATGAATTTATCTGATTGTTTTATCTTGGTGTTACTTAACTTACACCATTAACAATAACAACTCCTCCTCACCCTCCCCCTTCTTCTTCCTCTTCTTCTTTTTCTTAAGAAAGAATGAGCATGGAGGGGGCAGGGATGGGAAGAACAGAGGGAGGTGGGAGAGAGAGAATCTTAAGCAGGCTTCATGCCCAACACAGAGCTCAATCTTATGACCCTGAGATCATGACTGGAGCCAAAATCAAGAGTCAGAGACTTAACCAACTAAGCTACCCAGGTACCCTACTCAAGTACCACTTCTCTTTCTTGTAAACAGGAAAGTAGATGTAGGAGTTGCCAACAAAGAATTTCAAAGTTTTGTTTGAAGTTCTTCAAGTTTCTCCAAAACAGTTTATATTGTTTGGAATATTTGCTTATTTTAATGTATATATAAAGTTTTATCTAGGACAAAGATGGAATTTTGTCAAAGCCTTTTCCTACCTATCAAAATAATTATATGCTTTTATCCTTTAATTTGAAAGTAGTGAATTGTACTAATAAATTTTATCATGTTAAACCATATTTGTAGCCCTTGGGATAAACCCTACTAGAGTCATATTGAGCTATTTTTAACATATAGCTTTATTCTGTGTATTTTTTAAATATTGGTCTTTCGTGTTGTGCTATATGTCTTCAATGTTAGCATCTTAGCCATATGGCTTTATAGCAAAAAATAGAAAACAGAGCTTTTTTTTTTCTGGAATAATTCACTTGATATGAAAATTAGATGTTCCTTGATTGGACTGATAAAGTTCAATTATGCAATCATCCGAACCTTGTGATTTTTTAAGTATAGATCTTTTAGCTCTCACAAAACATTGTGAGTTTCTACCTCTTGTTATTTGTATTCTTGTGTTTTGTATTTCCTTTCCTTCTTAGGTTCATTTTACATAGTTTATTTTAAACCAACATAATTTACATATCTAGGTTGTCAATTTATTAACAGGGAGTTGGGTGAAACAGTGAAATATTATCTTAAAATTCTTTAACATCATCAATATGTATTTTTCTTTTCTCCTAATGTTCTTATGTTTGTGCTGCATTTAATTTGTTTTCTTGAATGTGAGTGGTTCAATTTTTTTTTCCCTAAGAATAAGCTGTTGGCATCTCTACCATTTTTCTGTTCCCTAATTCATTTATGCTTTCATTTCCATTACTTTTTCCCTCTATATTCCTTAGGTCCACTGTTCTGTTTTTCATAACTTTTAGATCTTATTTAATTTACTACTTTCATTATTTTTGTTTGTGCTAAAAATATTTGAAGCCATGTTATTATTATTTTATAAATACTCTGCAGTTGTGGCTTTTTAGTTCTTCTTGCCCCAAGAGCTCTTTAGAAAAGAATGGTATTAAAATGTCAAATGCTTTGGGGTTTTTGTTTCTAAATTTGACATTTATTTTTTACTTTGTTAGACTGTGGTTTCAGAATGTGATCTGAAGTATTTTTCACCTTTGGAATTTCCTTTTGGCTAATATGTGATAATGATTTTTTTTTTCTAAAAATGCTCCAGGAACCATTTAAAAAGAAGATTATCTCTTTGTAGATTTTAGCTTTTAGTACATATGTTTATTTATTTGACTACAATAAATTAATGTTTTATAATATTATTTAGATTTTTATGTAGGAACAACTTTTATATACATGATATATCAAGGGCAGAAAAACTATCTTAAGTTCTCTCTCACCCGTTGTTCTTGCATCTGTTTCTTATTTCTGTTCCTGCAACATTTTCTTCAGATATTCTGATGTTAAGTCAGTTGATACATAAAGGCTCATTAAGAACTCGGTTAGTTCATAATTTTATAAGGATCATGTTATCATGTAATTAATATTTTCCAAAATTGTTTTGATATTAAACATTCTTCTTTTTTGTTCATTTTTGCTGATTAGATCCTTGTCCATTATTTCAACTTATCTGAGTTATTTCAGACATTTTATTAACATGGGTTGGAATTTAGTTATGAGTCCATTTAATGTATGAATTTCTTTCAGTAGTCTTTTATTGTTATACTAATCTCATTGTCCACAGGAGTAGGAACTGTTTTTAATACTATTAGAGACTATGTTTATACATTTAAATAATATGGGCGTCTATCAATGTAACATTTGCAGAAACTCTGTCCAGAGGGTCTACCCTCTGTGAGAGATCTAGAAGCTAAAGTGAGAACACCATCTCCTTTCTTCACCCTGACTTTCCACTGCAGCTTTTAGTTGTATTTGAGGTTTCACCCCAGTCTGTTATTTTCAAATCATAAGTGACTGAAGATGCATTTCAAGAATTTTTCCTTTCAAAGCGGCTATTAACCATATTTACATGGTTCATTTATATTATTTACGTTTTTTTTTTTTAATTGTGCTTGCCTCTGGTGTTTTATATGTCAGCATTCCTACTAATGAGTTATATGTTTTCTTTTTTAACTCTGTTTGTAATATAGTCACATAGTTCACAATTCAGAAAATACAAAGTGGCCTACAGAAAAAGTCTGACCTTTGCCTGTGTCCCCAACACCCCTCCAGGCAGATTGTGTCTTTGCAGGTAACTAATGGGATGGATTTGTGACTGTGTATATTTCTAAATATGTGATATTAAGAGATGACAGCCTTCCACTTATTGGTTGTGTGGTGTGGGTCAAGTTACTCAAGCTCCTTGAGTTTTAGTTTTGTTATCTTTAATATAGGAAATCCTTTATTAATTTAATCATCAAATATCTAGTGAGCACTTATGTGTTAGGCTCTGTGGTAGGTACTGAAGCTAAATCAGTAAATAATACAGATGTGTTGGTTATGGTGTAGGGAAAAGAATGACAGTAATTGCATTGAAATCATTTTTTACTAGAATAGGTAGGAAGTGCTTTCTTAGTGTTCACTATCACATATACATTCTTTTTGCCTTCTTTTTTATACAGGTAGGGGTTCAATGTTATATGCATTGGTCTATTCTTCGCTTTTTTATTTAAAAAATTAAAAATATATCATGAAGGTCTTTCCATAACTCTACACAAAGACCTTTATCATTATATTTTACACCTACATAATATCCATTGTCTGATATGCCATAATTTAACTTGTCCCTCATTGATAGATTTTTGGTTTTGTTGTGTGTGTGTATGTGTGTGTGTGTGTAGCATTTAGCTGCTAAAAAGAAATTACTGCAGTGAATTTTTTTTTTTTTTTACTTTGTACATAAGCGAAATAATTGTAGGGATGAAAATGCTGGGCATTAAGGTATGCAATGTGTAATTTCAATAGACAATACCTCCCCTGCAAAGGGATTGTACCAATTTACATTCTCACAAGCAGTGAAGAGGTGTGGCTATTCTCCTCACCTTCAGACACAGAATAGGCTATTAACCTATTGGACTGTGAATGCCTTGAAAGGTAACAAATGGTATCTTACTCCAGATTTACTTTTTATTTCCCTCATCATGAGTGAGTTTAGTTGAGGATCTTTTCACATGTCTAAAATATAAACTCTTTCCTTCTTTTGTTATCTTTTCATAATCTTGTCATTTCTTTATTTGTCATGTCTTTATTTATTGGTCTTTGTTCCTTCAATTTGTAGGAATGCTTTATTTTTAAGGAAAATTAGACTTCTGTCTATGGGTTACAAATAGTTTTACCAAGCTTGAATTTTGAACATACTTGTGACCAATTTTGCCATTGTTTTTATTCTGTTTAAATAGTTGGAAGTTTCAACCATTTTCCTTCTGGCTTCTAAGCTTTCTGTCACAGAAAGGCCTTCTTGATTCTAATATTATAACATTTTTACCCAGGGATTATTGAAGTAGTTTTATGGTTTTATTTCTATCTTCTTTTTTTTTTCTCATTTGAAATGTCCCCTGGTATAAAATATGAGACATGGAAGAACACTCTTTAGTCCAGATGCTACCAAGACACCCCACCACCATTTGGTTTTAATAATCTTTCCACCACTATCTAAGATGCAATCTTTATCATTTAGTACATTCCTATATGATTTGTGCCTATTTAGGGACTTTTTATGTGGTTCTATTGATGTATTTGTTTTTTCATGAGCCATATCACACTGTTTGAATTATTAAGGTTTAGTAATACTCTTTAATACCTGGTAACACCCCTTACACTTCCTTTTCAGAATTTTCCTATTTATTCTTGCTTGTTTTCAGTTTCCATTTGTATTTTAGAACCACCTCCTTCCAAAATTATTAAGGTTTTTTTTAATGATTGTTTTAATTAAATGTATAGATTAACTTAGGGATAATTGGTATCTTTGTGATGCTGTTTCTTACCATCCAAGTACATGCTATTTCTCCTTATCCAAGAATATAGTATGTCTCTTGAGTTGTTCAAGTATTCTTTTTTGGTTTACTGAGTCATTTCAAAGTTATCTTACAATAAACATTTCACTTTCATTGTTAAATTTATGGCTAGGTATAGTAGGCAGAGTTATGCCCCTCCCTGCCCCAAAGATGTCCTCATCAACTTAGAAACCATGAATATATTATGTTACATGCCAAGGGGAGTAAAGGTTATAGATAGAATTAAGATTCCTAATAGGCTGACCTTGAGATGTAGAGATTACCCTGGATTATTCA
>PISX010038284.1:0-10325 GCA_004024625.1 Mellivora capensis
AAGGAGAGGGAAGGGGAAGAAAGGGGGAGGGGAGGAGGATGAAGGTAGGGGAAGGAAGGGGGAGGGGAGGGGGGATGAAGGAGGGAAGGAAGAAAGGAAATCACTAGAGAATCAGGTGGCTCAATCTACCATTACTATCGGCCTCTGACGGGTTGGTTACATGTCAATCTCTATATTAATCTTTTGATAAATCTGTTTGTTTTCTTGTTTGTTTTTTAATTTAGAGAAAGAAACAGTGTGAGGGGAGGGGGAGAGGGAGAGAGAGAATCCCAAGAAGACTCTTCAAGTAGCACAGAGCCCATCACGGGACTTGATCTCACCACCCTGAGATCATGAGTTGAGATCAAGAGTCGGACACTTAACCAACTGAACCACCCAGGTGCCCCACCTATTCATTTTACTTACTGTTCATGAAAAAAGTCATTTTTGGTATTTGTTGAAGTCTAATTTTATGCCTTTCAGGAGTGTTTTTAAATTTTCCTCATGAGGATTTTGCATAATTCTTTTAAAATGTGTTTCTTAAACTATAAAATTGTTTATTATTTGGTTATATGAAGGCTATAGATTTTTGTATGTCAATTTTATTCCCCTTCATTTCACTGAATTTTTTGATTGTTTGAATTTGCTTTATGAGTATTCCTTTGGTGTTTTCCATGTATACTATCTTATGATCTTCAAAACTATTCTTAATTGACTTCTATTATCTAATTGAACCAACTAATGGTATACAATAATGAATAGTAATGGAGACAGTGGGTATCCCTGCATGTTTCTTGATTTCATTGAAATGTATGAAAATAAGATACAGGCTTTAGACTGAAGTATATACTAAAGAAAGTACCCCCCAATGGTCATGAACTTCCTTTCCCACATCAAATTTGAGCAGTAAAAATAATGGACAGGGGAAAGCATTCAGAGGATGGGTGCCGTCAAGACCATAGGAAACCATGACCAGCAGAAATCTTCTCAGGGAACAGAATGGCATGATGAGGGAAGTCTTTGCAAAAGTTACCAAGCCAAATTTCAGGCTTACTATAGATGGATGATTGTTATGTCTCCCATTTTCTCCCTGTTTTTAAAGAGCTACTATTATTTGTGTCACATACTTGCTCTATCACTATTAGTTGGTTGTACACTGGAGAGTCACTAAGCCACCAGAAGCCCCATCAAGATCTTATGGGGAGAACTTCTTCCTCACCTAGAGATCCAGCATGGTAAGACAGGCATACTGACTTTGGGTGAGACTCAGAGGGAGACGAGTATAATGATACAAGGCATTGTCAGGCTTTCTAGTTACCTCACCCCCCACACACCCAAATACAACCATTTATTTTATTTCAAGAGATAAACAAATTTAGTTACAAAAATAATTTTCATCTAGGGCAGGACAGGAAGTCCACGTTTCAGAAAAGGAAGAAGAGTGAGGTCATATAAATTTTGAGAAACCAGAGACAGAAAAGCTTTAGGTACACCTAAGTACCTCTGTGTTCTAAACAAAAGATTCATAACAGCTGTGTTTTGGTTTCAAAGGGGAAGAAAACTTCATTATTATTACAAAAACCTAAGAGAAACAGAAGAGGAAAGGAATCTACACATAGATGAAGGTAATGGTAGGCAATAAATGAGAATAAGGCCAAGTCACATCAAATCAGGTACTTACAACATCCAACCTCATCAGTTGGGGAAGCCCTGGGACAACAGCCAGGCTATAGTCCTGATTGAGAGGCCTGGGCAGGGTGTCCTCCCCTCAGGTAAGATTTCCTATTGACCATCCCCATAAGGGCCATATTTACAGGGCAAATAACAGGGTTTGAAATGAAACATTTGTGCACCTACATGTAGTTTGGAGCGAGCTGCATTTCCATGTTATCATGTTTTATATTTTCAAGAAGCCTGGGCTATGTGTGTCTGCCTCCCCTCCTGGATTCCATTCTGTGGGGCCAGCCCAGACTGCCACAGGAGGGAATGAAAGGCAAGATTTGTAGCTCTTGGCATCCAGAACAGAAGGCCCAATTCTGACCTGGAGGGCAGATAATATATTTTAAGTAACCAGGGTCCTAGGTTATTTACATAGCATGAATCTCACAAACAACTTATCTTAGCCTGCTTTTATACAAACAAGTCCAGGCAGTTGGTTATACAGGACAAGTCACAGAAATATCTATTCATATACAACAATTGGATAGCAGTACGCTAGGTATGCTAACACTTTTACATGCACTTTAAAGAATACTGTTTCTGTGTTTTATGATCATTCACCTGAATGCATTAGCAGGAGAGTGGAGTGGGAAGAGGTGATTATGGGAAAAGAGGGAAGAGGGTGCAGCACTGACTGAGTTACAAGGGCTAGAAAACTGAATTAGAAGGGCTAGAAAAAAATCAGTGCCTGTATTTTGTTAGACTGCTTTTCATTTCCGTTCCCCTACCCATCTCTCAGATAAACTGAAACAACTTAAATGATACCAGATCATTTTATAGAATGAATTTTATAAACACTCTGAAATTCAGAGAGATGAATGACTTGCCTAAGGCCACTCATCTGGTATGTGACAGAGCTTAGGTTTCATTTGGGTCTTTTGAAGCCAAAGGTCCTGCCCTTCCTATCACACTCTACTGAATATCCTAGTAAGTTTATATTCAGAGAGGTAAAGTTTTGTCTTATGTTGATGAGTTTAAAATATAAAAAGAAAAAGGTAGAAAACTACTCTTTTCTCTTTAGGAAGAGTGCTAGGAATCTTTTTTTTTTTCATTCTGAATCAATTTAGTTATGGTATTTTATGCTATGTCTATATATGGCATCAAATCATCAATTTTCCAGTTGATGCTTTTCTTGCTGCCATCAACACTATGCCAATCAAACTTAGGAAATAGTACAGCTAAATTAGCTGCATGTGGTCATGTTTTTCAATTTTTTTCATCTGCTTTGCAGATAAAAACAGATTAACTTCATGACAATTCAATCCAATAATTTTGCAATGTCACAATCCTTCCAAATGATATATACAAGTGTCAATGAAAGGAGTTTGGGCTTTGCTTTTAAAAAAACAGAATGGCAGGTTCAGTTCAAGTTAGGACAGATATCCAGAATCAAAAAAATTGGTATAGAACCATAGAACAAATGGTGGAGCCATAAACCAGTATCTAGGCATGGGCAAGAGAGAGTCTGAAACAAGCAGCTGGGAGCCCAGTGTAGCAGAAGAGGAACAAGGAGGATTTGGGACAGTGAGGTCTAGAGATGAAAAATGAGGAAGGGCAGCCTGAAGAGATGAGAACAGGGAGAGGATTGTCAAGAGCAGTATCTGGTGGCTTAAAACTCTTGCAACTGTCAGATGATTTTCATCCCGTAGACTACTGTTTTTTCTCTAAGTGCTAAGAAACACAGACCTAGGTGAGTGGTTTTTAAAATAAAAGGAAGAAACAATAACATACCATTATCATTCATTTTTTCACACTTACATTTCCAAAGATTTTTAGAAAGTCAGTTCCTATTTTACTAATAATCTTTGTATTCAATTTTTTTCTGAATTAACTGCTATGTCAACGCACCTTACATAAATGCATAAATCAACAAATGTTTGTGAAGAACATCCTAAAACAGAAAATTATGCTAGGCATTAGAAAGCCTGTAAAGGGAGATTAAGAGAAAGTTCCTGCCAGTAAAGATCCATAAACTTTGGAAAATAAGAACTCAGCTATGTGATACTGATTACACAATGCAGTAGGAAATGGTGGAGAGATTTGATTGGATTGGGTAGAATAGATTTCTTGCATGATTTGGGACTGGGATTCAGTGAGGATTAAGGGGAGCAATGACGTGAAGGCAAATAAAATAAAAGAATGAATGTATCAAAAACCAGCATCTAAGTAAATCCAGAATATGTAAACTTGGCTTCCCTATCATACACTACAAATGGATCTTCATGAGCTTCTCTGATTGTTCATTGATGTGCTTCCAAGTAAGGAACTATTTTCCTCTATTGGGAGGGTTATCCTCTTCAAAAGAGAGATGCACAGGAGAGCTAAAGTGGGAAGCTCACCTCTGCCTAGCATCTACCCTGGCACAAATCGAAAGAGAGGAGGTAACAGACATTGTCCTTACTTAAAGTAGAACATTTGAACAATTAATTCCATAGTGCTGAAGAGACAGACTGGGTTCAGACCTCCTGGGAATGAGACAGGAAATGTTTCAAAAGAGTAATGAGAATGCTATAATGCAAAGGTGATATTTAGAAGTGAGCATGTGAAGCAATTAGCCTTTCCTCTTCCACCCCAGAAAAATTACAGCACCCTCCCCCACCCCAGCTTTTAAAGAAGAAAGCCTAGACATGGGTCAGAGATGGTGGCAGAGAGATGGTCACTGTTGACTCCATCATGGCCTCCATTATCTGAATGGATCTATTTATTTCTCAGTGTTCAGCAAGGAAGCATCTCAAGGCTCAATACATTATATCCTCCCTTTTTCATCTTGGACTCTTGCAGAAGACATATCCGCCAAAGGCTTCTATTACCATCTTTACAAAAATTTCTGAAAACCTCTCTCCTGGATAAGGGATGTACAGCAGCTCTACATCTCTAGCTGCAGCTGAACAATTCCATTTAAATAGCCTGACATTTCCTTCAAACTAATAAATTCCAAATTAATACATTCGTGCTGTGGAAATCCAAACATAGCATTTTTAATTATACAAGAGAGTCCTATCAATATTCTTCCTTTTCTTTCTTATTTTTTCTTATCATTTTTACCCTTTATCTCCAAATCTGCAAAGTTTGAGGTCCTTTATAAATTTTCCTTCTCTTCCATCAAATCTGGGATTTTCTATGTTAATGTCTCTTATTATATACTCTTTCTTTTAATTCCAACTCCTATTACCCAAGAATGAGTTTGACATCCTGTGGTGTTCTGCTGGATTTCTCTTACCAACATATTTCTCTATACTTATTCTACATACGTCTTTCCATATTCCTGCCCCCTCAACAGAGATTTTCACACTTCTTTAAACAAAGCCCACCTGTGTTCACATGAAATCTTACTTGAGTTTTCACCTTTAGGCAAACAGCTGAACACAGTTGCTGTGAATAGGGTGAAGAATGAGCCATGGGGGAGCATGCACCCTTCAAAGCCTCTCTCTCATGGATACCCCTCCTTTTTGCTATAGTCAGCAGGGGTGGGGGTATAGGTGAGAGCGTATGCTATATGATGTCTGAGGAACAGAATTTGAAACAACTGAAGTTACAGCTCCAGTGCAGTAAGTCCCACCTCTCCTTACATACACAGGCCAGCTACTTACCTACCTGAAAGCATTTGCTCAAATCATTCCTCTTATTCTTTTCTTCCAATTTCTCCCTTACTCTCTGATCTACCCTTTCTCCAAGAGTCACAACTTTCCTTACCGTGAAACTGAATGAGGCCATAGAAGCCTTTAATGACTACGTCCTCTTACCAAACCTGTATTTGCTGTGTGTGATTCATTTGGAGCATGTGCTACGTTGCATTGCTATACACAGAGATGATAGATACATAGATGGATAGATAGATAGGTAGAGAGATAGATGCTCTTTCTACATTTAATTTTCCTTTGTTTTGAATGGTGGCATTGCATTTCTTAGTTATTTATAAACCTAACATTCAAAATTACATTAATATAAAAAGTGTTGGTCAATGGAGTTGTACAGTGTCACTATAAAGTGCTATTACAATACCCGTGATCACACTTGGGGTTAGCAGAGCATAATACACAGAGCTGTTGAATGACTATGGTGTATACCTGAAACTAATTTAACATTATTTAAAAAAAAGAAACAGAAGGAACAGACAATGACATGAAGAACTATCCCCTCAAATTAATTAATTAATTAATTAAAAGTGGTTGTCAATTATGGTAGTGATATTTTAATCAAGATTAGACTAGCAGGAATGAACCTGTTTTTTGAAAATACAAGCAAGGAAGACTGGATTGATATAATATTCATATAATATTCACCTGGGTAATGAACACCTATAGCAAAGTGTACAATTTGACAATATCTACCGTATGAGATTAGGTGATCATAAAATAAAGTACTACAGTGAAGACGTTATATACAGTTGAAAGTGGGACAGAGGAATGCATGAAAAAAATCAAGTACCATACATTAAAAAAAAAGTGTCATTTTATATTTTTCAAATCAGTAAGTGTCTTAATTAATAAGAGTGCAGAAAAGGATGCTGTGAAATGGATACTTTTATAGACTGAAGATGGGAGTGAAAAATTATTGGGAAGACTCTTGACTATATGCACCTAAGACCTTGGAAATAGTGCCATTTCTAAAACCTGCAATTCTATTTCCAGAAGTCCGTGCAATGAAGGTAACCAGAGAGATAGAAAAATGTTTAAGCACAAAGATGATAGGCTAACATTATTTATATCAGTGACAAAATGATTTAAATATCCAGCAATCAAGAAATGGTAAATTATGGTATACTCAGTTAATAAAATATTATGAGACCAGTAAATATTTACTAGGGAATTTTAATGACTTGGGAACAAGTTTATAACAAAATGGTAAGTGATAAAGCCAAATAAAAAATACTTGTTCAGTATGTTCATGACTATGTGAAATGGATAGAAAGAAAATTGGAAGGAAATAAATGAAAATATTAACTGTGGTCGTCCCTAGACAATAGTGTCCTGTTTCTTTGATTTTCTATGTGATAAATTTTTGTATAATGAGCATGCATTTATTTATATCAAGGCCTTTTAAATTGAAATAGTGCTTATAAATACAAGGTCTAAGGTAGATTTGAGATTCTCCTTCACTGCACTTCTACCCCCCAAATGATAAATTATGGACCAGCTACAGCTTGGCAATGATGTAAACAAGACCTGAACTAGGCTCTACTCTGCCCCCTTCCTGGAGGGGCATCTAACTCCAACCCCAAATTCTTGGCCAACCTGGACCAGATGCTGTATTAGGGAATATGGGGGCTTGTCAAACTGACAAAGGGTTAGGTTTCCAGAAAGCTCCTTGACCCCTAAGAAGTACTATCTAGGTAAAAAACTGCTGAGAAAGTAATGTGTATAGCCTTATCATTAACCAAATAGGAAGCTGAAAAATGCTTTTGTAAATTAGTAGTATAAAAGATAGGGGCACCTGGGTGGCTCAGTTGGTTGAGTGGCCAACTCTTGATTTCAGTTCAGGTCATGAACTCAGGGTGGTGAGATTGAGCCCTGCATCGAGCTCTGCTCTGGTCATGAAACCTGCTTAAGATTCTCTCTTTCCATCTCCCTTCCCCCTCCCCTCAAATTAATTACTTACTTAATTAATTAATTTGCATTTGCCACCCTAAAGGAAAGACTGAATTTACTGTTGATTTTCTCTAGAGAAATATTTATGAAATTTTTGCCCTATGAAAACATGGTCATTATAATGCACCCCAAAATACAGACAGAAATATAGAAGTGTGCCAGGCAGCTAATTAATAATTACTTTGTTTTACTTTGTGATGTTTGTGGTCTTTGTCAGCTTTTCAACATTATAATTTGTTCACTTTCTTTCCTAATACTAAATACACACTCATTTACATAAAAAATTACTATCTGTAATTTTAAATTCTTTTTCTTACAGAGGACCCTCCAAGAAGTTTAAACATCAGTGCTCATGAAGCCTGAACCCATTCTAAGTACAGAAAGAGAAATTATGGGACTGAGGCCAGAGACCTTGGACTCACTCCTATCTACACAAATATGGTCTGCAAATGAGTCAAGGTTGGGACAGATACACAGTTAGGCATTGGGCTATGTAAAAGAAAAAAAATATATCAAGACGTATGCTGTTTTCTGATTGTGTATTGTAAGGTTGAAAAAAACACATGAGAATTTCAAGGCAACTGTCAACAGTCAGTAGGATCCAAGTGGTACCTGAGGAAGGAACACACAGAACTTTTTCAACTGTGATATGATGTTTACAGATTCTTTTGTGCGTCCATGGAGGTTTCACATTTATGGAATTATTTAATTCAGTGGCTCAGAGAACTTTCAGTCTTTGTTTTCTATAGAGAAATAATCAATGATGGTATTGACATCCATAACAAATTGAGATAGGAGTGGACAGGGTTAGATCCAATTTTAGGGCAACACCTGTAATTCTGCCCATTTCTCTTTAACTAAAAAAAAAAAAAAATCACATTGAATGATAAAGATAAAATGTGGTACAGATGGCCCTTCTTTTCACCACATCTGTATCTTTGGGGTAAATACCAAGTAGTGCAATTGCAGGGTCATAGGGAAGCTCTATTTTTAACTTCTTGAGGAACCTCCACACTGTTCTCCAGAGTAGCTGCACCAACTTGCATTCCCATCAACAGTGTAGGAGGGTTCCCCTTTCTCCACATCCTCTCCAAACCAAGATGCCCTTCAACAGACGAATGGATAAAGAAGATGTGGTCCATATACACTATGGAGTATTATGCCTCCATCAGAAAGGATGAATACCCGACTTTTGTAGCAACATGGATGGGACTGGAAGAGATTATGCAACCTGAGGGTTTTGAAGAGGCGTGGGGTGGGAGGTTGGGGGCGCCTGGTGGTGGGTATAGTGGAGGGCACGCATTGCATGGAGCACTGGGTGTGGTGTAAAACTATGAATTCTGTTACGCTGAAAAGAAATTTAAAAAAAAAAAAGAAAAAAAATGTGGGCCACTTCTTTTCCAGTGGTTATGTGACTACAATCTTTTTTTATCATTTCAATTTGATTTCTTTCTTATTGCATTGGCCAGATTTTTTGAACAATCATATACAATTATAGTGATTATAGGGAATCTTTATCTTGCTCTGATTTTTGTAGAGATGATTTTAAGAATTATCTGATAATTTTGTTTTAGAGAAAAATTTTTCGTTACTATTAGATGTGTATCTTCCTATGCTTAGATATTTAAGGGCTTTGTTTTGATTTTTTTGAAAAAAAGGCTGAAACATTGTTCATGTCTTTGCAACATATCTTTCAACCATCATTTGCCTACTATCATATGCAATCATATACATATACTACCCCACATATGCCATGTGCAACTATTACATACTCCTGTCAACCACGTTTTGTGCTACGTATGTTAACCAAATTATGCCATTTAATATACAGATTTTTTTGGATTAAATGGAGTTTATTCTGAAGATGGCGGGGAAGTAGCAGGCTGAGACTACATCAGGTAGCAGGAGATCAGCTAGATAGCTTATCAAACCATTGCAAACACCTACAAATTCAATGGGAGATCAAAGAGAGGAAGAACAGCAATTCTGGAAAGAGAAAATCAACCACTTTCTGAAAGGTAGGACCGGCGGAGAAGTGAATCAAAAGTGACGGGAGGATAGACCGCGGGGGAGGGGCCGGCTCCCAGCAAGCGGCAGAGCAACGGAGCACTAAATCGGGACTTTTAAAAGTCTGTTCCACTGAGGGACATCACTCTAGAGGCTAAACCGCGGTGAAGCCTACATGGAGTCAGCGTGGCCCAAGGCCCCGCAGGGTCACAGAAGGATCAGGGGTGTCTGAGTGTCACAGAGCTCTCAGGTATCAGAGCAGGGAAGCCAGCTACAGAGACAGAGCCGAGGAGTGAGCTCTCAGCTCGGGGTTACCTTGAACCGGTCGCAGGCTGGGTGAGCTTGGAGCACGGCCGGAGGCGAGGGAGACGGGAGTGGCTGGGGCTTTTCTCTGAGGGCACGCTGAGGAGTGGGGCCCCGAACTCTCGGCTCCTCTGGGCTGGAGATTGGGAGGCCACCATTTTCACTGCCGTCCTCCGGACTCTACGGAAAGCGCTCAGGGAACAAAAGCTCCTGAAAGCAAAACTGAGCGGATTACTTAGCCAGGCCCCTGGTAAGGGCGGTGCAGCTCTGCCTCGGGCAAAGACACTTGAGAATCACTACAACAGGCCCCTCCCCCAGAAGATCAACAAGAAATCCAGCCAGGAACAAGTTCACTTAACAAGGAGAGCAGCGGAATTCCAGAGGAGGAGAAAGCAAAACACGGAATTCATGGCTTTCTCCCCATGATTCTTTAGTCTTGCAGTTAATTTAATTTTTTCTTTAGTTTTATTTTTTTCTTTTACTCTTTTTCTGCTAAATTTTTTAACTTTTATCCTTTTCTTTTTTTCACATTTTTAACTAGTTTATCTTAACAATACCTTTCCAAAAAAATAATAATCTTTTTTGAACCTTCATTATTATAGTCATATTTTATCCTTCATAGTATTTAACTTTATTTTTTGTATTCACATAAGGGTTTTTTCTTCTAAAAAATTTGGGGTACAACTTCCTCTAGTGGATCAAAAGACACCCTAAATCTAGCTCCAGGCT
>PISX010038285.1:0-10449 GCA_004024625.1 Mellivora capensis
TCCAAGAGTTCTTCAGTTGAAATTAGGTTCACCTTTCCCCATATTTTTTATGGACTTTGTACTTTTAATACTTACTAACATCTGCCTTGTAGTGTAGACATTTATGTGTGCCTCCCTCAGTAAGTTATTATCTTCTAGGTATTAGGAACCTACAGTGCTGATAACAGTGTTTTATGTACTATAAATTCTCAGTTAATGTTATGGAAATTTTTCATGCAAAGCAACTTTAATGTTCAGTCCTTAATCCACTGACCTTTAGTCACTTTTGTGTGTATGCGTATAAGCTTGTGTTTTAGCGGCCCACATAGAATTGCCCAAATTATTATAAGGGTTGTAAAAGTGAGGCCCTTTTAAAGCATTAAACCAGACTTGTGTCTTTACAGTCTTTATACTTTATATATAATCATTTTTTTTGCGAGTGCCAAAAGTTTTTGCTACTATTTGATAAATCAAATATAAAACAGATAATACAAAATAAAACCAGAATCTAAGGTGATGGCACACTTGTTTATGCTGCTAATCATTTGGTTCATTCCAATGCCTGGTATTGGAGTGAATGCAAGAATAGTGGTAGTAAAAAGCAGGCCTTTACACTAGACATTTTTTAAATGTCATGGTTTAGCCCTGATAGCCTTTTTATGCTTTTTTCAAAGGGGAAATTATACCCCATTTGTTGCTGAAATATAGAGACTTTGTGAAAGAACTTTAGTATTTTATTTAGTCTTTTGGCCCTTTCCATGAATTTTTCTGATCAAAAGAAGTAGTATTTCTGTAGGATTTCACTGAAATAGTACTGATTTGGAAATCCTAGTTGTATATTCTATAACTTAAAGCTACTAACACTGTTACTTGCTATGAACTTTTTTTCTTGACTGCTTCAAGAGCTATGATACTCAGTTCCATATGATTCTACCCAAAGTCTTAAGTTCTGATTACTGTAGAATAAATAAAGATGTTTCTTCTCTAGAGAGAAAAATCAAGCAGTAGCCTAATTACTTTGGCATAAGGAACAACTAGGAGACATCATCATTTTAGGGGATTTTTTTGTTTGTTTCTAATACTAAATCAGAGGAGTTAGATTTATGTAACAACCTCCAGTGGGCTATTTTACTCGGGGTAGGAAGTAAGTGTTCAGTTTGTTGATATCCAGTAAACAGTGGGTTTGTCTCTGTTAAATGTCACTAGTGCTTCTAATTATTTTTAGAAGTCACAAGCTGTAACTGACAAGTCAGAATACAGAGATACTTAGAACAACGCTGCTTTAATATCAACAACTCTCCAGTTACTCCCCTTTAATGAGAGTTTTAATAGAGTGTTTCTGGAGATTGGTCCAATTATAAATAAGCAGAACTATCAGAAAATGCCAGGCAAGCCAACCCAGTATCAGAGGACATCTTTCCAAACTGAGCTTGCTTATTTACAAATGTTACAAAAAACTATACCAATTTTGCCAATTTTATTATCTATATTAATTTTGTTATGTTTTTAAAAACCTAGTCCAAGGTTGCACTTCATGTTTCTATATTGCTTTTATTGAAAAGTCAGTAAAGAAAAGTAAATACAGAGTATAGATCTTAATAAGTTGATTTTGAAAGTTTTTTTTTAAACAACTACATTTACATATATGGTTAGGGATTAGATTATAGTGCCAGTGAAGTCCCTGAGGATTAGGAAAGAAAAGGCATGTGATAATTTAGGGGATGGAAGCTGTGAATTCAGTAGGGTGTACAGATGCCAGGGCAAGAGGCTTTCCCCACCATCCATTCTGCTGAGGCTGCCTCCGTTCTCTTTCCCCACAGCTCCAGCCTCTCACACCCAGAATTTCTAAACTGCCAGAAGAAAAGGGACCTAAATACTTCTTACATGCTTCTCCTTGCTCTCCCTCATTTAAATGGTGACTAATCAACTCTTCAACAACATTCATGTTTTGTGTGGGAAAGTGTTTGATAAATGTGTTACCTGTCTCAACTGGGCTTTTGTCTCCCCCTCTCCCCCAAAGTGGTACGAACATGTAACTATCTTAATCTTGGGGATATGTTTGGCAAATATAGGACCTCAGAATTGATTTTTGGGGGACTTGAGATGACTCATGGAGTCCTGGCAGGATTGGGCTTTATAAGCTGTCTCCGTTTCTTAAGACAGTTGTCAGCTAAAAGCCTCAGCTCTTGTGGTATTCTTGTCTGGCGAGGTCAGAGACACCATTTGGGTATGATCCCGCTCTCTGCTTCCTTTTCCAAAAAACACTAAAGCTTTTAGAATCACTTTACAAAAATAGGAACATTTATCTTGCTGGTCTTTCTTCTAATTCTTGATAAAGAAGGGAAAATGTGCATCACAGTACCGAAAATCACTCATCTAAAAATCTTTGACAATCTTCACAGACATTAGGTAGGTACTTTTTTCTATTTCTAAGTAATTTTATGTGAAGAACACAATGAAAACATGTAAGCAGTTTCTTCTTCCTTCTGCCTTCATCCCAAATGTAAAAAAATTTATACAGGACTATGGATGAGCAGAGCTGAAGTGACTGAAAAAAGTTTTAGCTGGTAATTCCTCTAGAGTAGTCTATAGCAAATGTATTCTTGATTTTATTTTCAGAGAATCATTTGACCTTAAGTTCCTTCCATTTATTTGGTTTTGGTAGAAATATTTGTTACACAGTATTTCTAAGATTTCATGTATCATTCTGAAATTATCCTACAGTCAGTTCAGGGTGTCAACCAGGTTACACTGTCCCCAAGCTAGCAGGTATTCTCACAATGACTTGTGGGGTCCATTTTAGTTTTTTCACCTTTAACAGTGAACAGTGAACATGGCCTGGAATCACATCCTAGAATGAGCATCAGGAATATCTTCCTTTGGTGGGAGAGTTTCCACTGCCATAAAGGGCAGTTCATATTGGGAAATAGAAATAGTGGAAGATTCAGAGAAAGCGTTTATCAGATTGACCCTGAGTCAAATGATTAGGCTTTTCATGTCACCCTGACCATATCCTTAGGAACGTGGATATTAAACCAGTGCATTGCTCTAAAGGGAATGCCCAGTTCCATGGAGTGCTCCCTTGTCTCTTTAAGATTTATTTACTTATTTATTTGAGAGAGAGCCAGCATGAGTGGGAGGAGCTGGAGAGGGAGAACCAGACTCCCCACAGAGCAGGGAGTCAGATGTGGGGCTCCATCCCAGGACCCCAGGATCATGACCTGAGCCACAGGCAGACACCTAACCCACTCAGCCACCCAGGCGTCCCCTCCCTGTCTTTTCTAAAAAGTGGGAATCTTTTGGCCAAATTAGTAAATATTGAGGGCAAGTTGAAATTTTGCATTTCCTGACTTTTTTTATTTATGCCTAGGTGATGGACCATCTGGACTATGCAACAAATGAAGAAAACTCTGTGACTGCTGGGGAACAGATTGTTCAACAATAATATTATGTAGACCTGCAATAATGTGTCAGTTGATTTTCTACGAATAGAGTTTGACTTTTTAAATTGACTTTTGAATTGACAATCTTAATGAATCTTCATTCGTATGCTTGCAAATATATATTTTTAAGAGCTGGTACTGACAATTACATCAAATAATTGAAACATTTGCTTTTAACTATGTTAAAGTTGTGCCTTCACATTAAATAAAAGCATATGGTCTGTGTAATTTTGAAGATCTGTTATATACAGTATATTTTTCTAAAGAACTGTCTTGACCCACCCCATACTTTCTTACTGAAATGTTTCTTTCAATTCCTAGTAATAGATAGAAGTATTTCTGCCAGAGCAAGTTTTTGAACAGATTTTACTGTCAAGAATTATGCAAATTTTATGCTCTGTAGAAATAACTGCTTAAGACCATGTTAGAAAGCAGTTCAGTGATGAAATTTTGGACCTTTTCACTGCAGAGGTTAGAAAAATATAATAGGGGAATACATATAAATGGATATTTTTGTAGCATAAGTTTTTTTTAAGTCCCAGTCTTTTTTAAACTTGAAAATCTAAATTACTTTAGTCTGCCTATGTATTATATTAAAATATTTTTCAGATATAAAGAAACATAATATATAGAACTAGTCATTAAAAGGACACAGAAACTGAAATCCTCAGTTTTTAGTGGTCTGTTTTTCTTGAAGAGGTAGCTTAAATTTCTACACTAACATTCAGTTTTGTCATGGTATTTATTATCTCTGAAATTTGGTTCTGTTGATGTTCAGGCTTGAAATTTGTAAAAAGTATTTATCAACTTCTGTGTTAACACGTGTGACTCATTGTGTGAGTACAGCAGCCCTAACAGTCTCTCCTCACCCCCTCAACCACCACCTTTTTTTTCCTAATTCCCACTCCTTCCCCTATAAGAAACCAATGTTAATCTTTTAATATTTTGATGAAGTATGGTTTATTATGCAAAGTGTGCTTCAGAGGAAAGAATTGGAGACAAATAGGAGACTGGGTTAGTCCCAATTTACTGACAATACAAAAATCTGAGTAAAATTATTTTAGCTCAAAACCCTTGTATCTCAATTTTCATATCTGCAAAATGAGTAAGTTAGACCAACTAATCACTCTGGTACCTTCCAACTTGAAAAATATCTTTCTCATTCTTTGCTGAATCTCAGTATGACCTTGAATATTATCCTGGAAGTCAGAGGTTGAAGTATCTTTCCATTGTCTTTTGTTTTAAGAAATTCCCAAATGATGATGATTTCAACAGCAGCAGGATTTTGCATTTCTCTGTCAGTAATGTACAAGATTGTGAATAAGTCTGTGATCTTTCATTCTAAGGCCATTTCAACTGATTAAAAGATAAAGTTAATGCCTTTTAAAAATGGATTCGATCTTTGATGTTTGTAGTAAACTTAATATTTGAGGGAGTTAGATGTTTAATTTTGTTTCATTAACTTATGCTAAATAAACTAGAGATAGAGAAGCTCCCTGACAGTCTGCCCCTCTTTCCACTTAGTGTACTTATGGGTCCTTTTGTTTATGGCAAAATGATGGGTAAGTATCTGTCAAGTAAGAGTTAATTTTGCCTCCATAATACCAAATTTGGATTTTTTCCAAAGAATCTAATTTATTTGGCAGACTCTGATAGAACGGATTAAGTACCATTTTAAAGCTCCAACTATATTTTCATTTATAATATCAATAAAGTATTTGCCAAAATACAGTTTTTTTAGTAAAATTATCTATACTCATCCCAACTTTATGATATTTAAAAGCCTCAACCACATTTTATGAAGAATATTGAAGAAAATTTTACATCTAGAAATGTGAAATCTTAGTTCTTTGATACAGAGACTACTTTATCCAACCATAAGTTATCAGAGGTAAAACTTTACTCTAGTTTGCTATTGAGATCTTATCAATTAAATGAAAATAAGAAACAAAAGTGAAATTCCACAGGTTTCTCCATTCTCAGTGTCAACTTTATTTGTATTCAAAGAACACTTCTAACAACCTAGCTGAAAATATTTTGAGAAATTACAGTAAAGTGCAGAAATATTTTGTTTTGGAAATCAAAATGAACAAAAGGTGAGGGAGATGGAGGTTTGGCTTTAAAAGGCTGTGTCATTTCTTCCCCTCTCATCTTCCCACCACCTATAACTTGAAGGGGAAGAGAGTTGTTTTTTTCCTAAACGTGTCTTTAAAAGAGTGAGATATATAGTATTATTACTTATTGCAAAAAAAAAAAAAAATTATTACTTTTTAGAAAGTGTCCATAAATATTTTGTAGTTTATCAAACAAAGAACTAAATCTCAAATAGTAATATAGGTGATTTTTACTTCACTTTAGGTCGGCAAAGATAAATATGAGCTTTTTGGTGAAAGACCTTGGTATTCTGATACACTCTATTTTCTTCCAGCTTGTAGATTTTTAGATTAGCAGTACCTTAGTAGAATCTGTGATTTACTTTTGAAGGAAGAGAATTTTAACCCATGCACTGTTGGCATTTATAGATTTTATTTTCGTGACCATAGAGGTTTTGGTAAAATGGTACGTTTAAAGTAAATACTCAAAATGAGCTTTCCAGTTTTACTTTGCTCTTTCAATTTCTCCCATAGGTATAATCAAACATTATTTCTACATTTGACCAAAAAATACTTGAACTAATTTTATGTAAGCTTGGTTTCTAGAATTTTGACCTGATGATCTCAGCCAATGAGATTTCAAAAACACAGGAATTGCATTTCAGACCAGTGGAATGCACTAGTATGAAAGGGTTTATGTTTTCCCATTAATAAGGAAAAAAGTTGAATGATGCCAAATAACCAATTCTGCAGTTTAAAATTTTTATTTTCAGTGCTCTCTTTACCTCAGAGGACAATTCTAAAGGGGGGGAGTGGTTAGAATAATGTAAATAAAATCAAAATACTGGATATAAATCACTTTTTGCTTCCTAGAAGAAAGATACTCTGTAAATTCAAGTGACCTGACTCAAATTACTCAACCTTTTGGAATTGGAAAGAAATTGTGTAGTACTCACGGTTTGGGATGCTGAAATTTCAGAGTAAACAAAATGATAAGAGTAATGTATAGGCCATATGGTCATGAACACCATGTTTATACATTTCCTTGTTTAATGTTGCCATATTTGAGGACAACTTTACATCTATAAAAGTGTTCATTGGCAGGAAAATAATTTTTAAACTAAATTTTTAGAACAGTCCTCCATTATTGGCAATTGAGACAACTAAGAGAAAAAAATACAGAATATGTCATCGTATGTTTCTTTGATTAAGCATAAAAATATTGTAAACTTCTATTCCTTTGGAATATGGATTTTTATGATATCTAAAGTTTATCTGGTTAGCCTGCAGAATTTCCTAGTAGAACAAATCTGTGTCAAGTTTTTGCCTATTTTATACCTGTTGTATTTTGTTCTAATGAGAACCTTTTTAAAAATACATATGATTGGATTTTTACTTCTTAGAAGATGGTTTGTGGAATTTTTTTTAACATTTTGATATATGAGTTGGCATAAATTAATAATTTTGTAACACTATTAGGCTTTATTTTTTTATGGAACATGATTTAAAATTTAAAATTTTTTGAAGTGTTAATTTAGCAGTGCTTTAAAACTTCATTATGTGCCAATACTGATAAGAAAAACAGTTTTTTAATGTATTGAATTAATGTATGGTATTCAATAAATTATATTTTAAAATAAAATTTTAATTTGTTTTATTTTTAATGGTGAAATACAATTGGAAATGAGCTTAAAAGTATACAAGATCGTGTTCACATAGAGTATAAATGATAATAGTCTTTAGGAAATTGTGTAGTTAATTTAAGTCTGACGAATTATCTGTGAAACCTAGATTCCAGAAGTGTCATTTACTGGAAATTTATACTGATACATAATACCACTTCCTAAGTGTTTATTGAATGCATGGACTTTTTTTTAAACCAAGAAATGTTACCTGTTACAGTGAATACTCCTGGCATCTACAGCTTTGCTGCTGTTCTCAAAAATTCCTAAGACCCCTGCTGCCATTGTACTGCCCTTTTAACAAGCTTTACAGCTCCTCTTTCTCATGCAAACATGTGAGACCCAGTACCTCAAACTCACCTGGAAGCCTGGTTGAACTCCAGATTGTTGGGCTCCAGTCCCAGATTTTCTAATTGAAGTCTGGGGTAGAAGCCAACCAAAAATTTCCATTTCTCGGGACGCCTGGGTGGCTCAGTTGGTTGGACGACGGCCTTCGGCTCAGGTCATGATCCCGGAGACCCCGGATCGAGTCCCGCATCGGGCTCCCAGCTCCACGGGGAGTCTGCTTCTTCCTCTGACTTTCTCCTCGCTCGTGCTCTCTCTCACTGCCTCTCTCTCAAATAAGTAAATAAAATCTTAAAAAGAAAAAAAAAAAAAAAAAAAAAAAATTTCCATTTCTCACAAGTTCCCAGGTGACGTTGGTACTGCTGGCCTGGGGACCACACCTTGAGAGCTACTGGTCTAGGGAGAAATAGGGTATAATAGTTGCATCAAGGGCCCACCATGAGGTTTGTTTTCTTAAATTGAAAATGGTTATTCTGTGTGTGTGTGTTTGTCCAGCCACGTTCGATTTACACAGGTACAATAGTGAATGTAATGAGGGCTGTGATTTAGCCAAGCAAGGTCAAGAAACATAAAGAGGAACAAGGGAATTTAGGATGTATGTTGAAGCAGTGAATATAACTTACTATGAAACTTAAGCTGGGAAAGGAAGGACATGAAGATTTGAGGGGTGATGGAATGATAGCGAAAAAGTGTGGGGATAAATGCATTTTAGGTCCCCATATTGTTGAGTGACTTGGGCTTAGAACATCAGAAATTGGGATAGATAAGCAGTGGTGATCAGAGTGGGCTGTTAGAAATTGAAATTATGAGGAATTGCCATTACTGGTAATGACAAGGTCAATGTAGACTTCTCAGATAAAATACAGGATGCCAATTTAAATTTGATTTTAAGATAAATAAGGGTCATTTTTTAGTGTAACTGTATTCCAAGGTATACTCAGAGCATACATATTATGTATATGTATATTTTTCTTGATAGATTATTCCTAGTATGGGTCTATTTTCACCCATTATACTGATCACCCAAAGAGTCCTTTCAGTCTAGTAATCTCTATCCTTCAATTTCAGAAAATATTTTTAAATTATTTCACTCATTATTACCTCCCCTTCATTTTTTCTGTTCTTTCTTTCTGGAAGCCTTGATATTTTGATGTTGTACCTCCTGTACTAATCCTCTATTTGTCTTCTCTTTCCTCTCAAATATTCCACCTCTTATTTTTGCCCTTTTAATCTAGAAGATATCCTTAACATTATCTTCTAATCTTTTATTGCATTTTACATTTCTCTTAGCATGTCTTTAATTTCCAAGAGCACTTTTTTGCTCTCTGACAGTTTATTTTTTATAGCATCCTATTGCAGTTTCATTGATGCTGTGTATTCTCTTAACTCTGAAAATAGTAATGACAGGGCTTTTGTTTGCTTGTTATTGAAACTCATCTATAACCACTGCTTTCTTCCAGTTCCATTCTTTTTATTTTCTTTTAAAAGATTTTATTTATTTATTTGACAGAGATTACAAGTAGGCAAGAGAGGCAGGCAGGGAGAGAGAGGAGGAAGCAGGCTCTCCGCGGAGCAGTGGGGCTCGATGTGGGGCTCGATCCCAGGACCCTGGGATCATGACCTGAGCCGAAAGCAGAGGCTTTAAACCACTGAGCCACCCAGGTGCCCCTTCCAGTTCCATTCTTTTTTTTTTTTTTTTTAAGATTTTATTTATTTGACAGAGATCACAAGTAGGCAGAGAGGCAGGTGGAGAGAGAGGGGGAAGCAGGCTCCCCGCTGAGGCGGGAGCCCGATGCGGGGCTCGATCCCAGGACCCTGAGATCATGACCTGAGCTGAAGGCAGAGGCTTTAACCCACTGAGCCATCCAGGTGCCCACCGTGTTATTTTCACCCCAAAAGAAATAACTGGTTTAGCCAATGATGATCAGTGTATGAAACCATTAGGTAAAAGGAAGGTTTAAACTGGCAGCACCTGAAATCATTGGTAAATCTTAACATTACTAAAAGTGGGACAACCAGACATTGCAGGCCTTTCAACATGATGCAGTGTGAAGCACAAAGCACCGTGAACTGTTCTTGCAAAAAAGGATAACCTGGAATCTGATCAAATCTAGAGCATGAACTTCCACCTACAGGTAATATGGAGGATGAAGAAACGAGTTAAAGAACGCTCGAGGGAGCAAACTTGCAGATAAAAAATATGCAACATTCTAAAGGACAACTGAATTGGTTCTCGTAATAAATCAATAGCATGGGGGAAAGTGAGAAAGGAAGGGCTGCTCTAAATTAAAAGAAACTTCTGTGACATGACATCCAAATCCCTTTTGTAGACCTTGTTTGGATCCTGATTCAACAAACCAACTAAACAAGACACTGGTGGGCGCCTGGGTGGCCCAGTTGTTAAGCTTCTGCCTTTGGCTCAGGTCATGATCCCAAAGGTCCTGGGATCAAGCCCCGCATAGGGCTCCCTGCTCAGTGGGCAATCTGCTTCTCTCTCTCTCAACACCCCCTGCTTGTGCTCCCTCTCTATCTCTCTCTGTCAAATAAATAAATAAAATTCTTTAAAAATAAATAAATAAATTAGACGTTGTTGAACCAACTAGGAAAATTTGGTTATGAACCAGATAAAAGACAATACCAAATAATTACTATTTATTTTTTTAGATGTGATAATGGCATGATGTCCACTTTTTTAAGTTTTTTTTTTAAAGATTTTATTTATTTATTTGTCAGAGACAGAGGGAGAGAGAGCAAGCGAGCATAGGCAGACAGAGTGGGAGGCAGAGGCAGAGGGCTCAGGAAGCAGGCTCCCTGCCGAGCAAGGAGCCCGATGTGGGACTCGATCCCAGGACGCTGGGATCATGACCTGAGCCGAAGGCAGCTGCTTAACCAACTGAGCCACCCAGG
>PISX010038286.1:0-10328 GCA_004024625.1 Mellivora capensis
GCCTGGACTGATGTGGTAATGTGTAGCTGAATTTGGGTATTCCAGGCCAGGCATGTACAAGGGGGAAAACTGGCTTACGGCGCCTCCCATCAGATTGGGGTCTGTGTTGGGAGGTGTGGCTGGGTTCTGCCTTGTACATGGCATGGTTTCCTGTAGCGTTTTGCCTCTGGGGCACAGTGGCTTTTCTGAACCACTACCGACCACTCATTCTCCCTCAGCCACCTATGGCTCAGTCCAGCCCCTCCCCCTGATGGCCAAGAGGGCCCAGACTCAAAAGGGGGGACACTGCTGGCTTCAGTGTGATCATGGCTAGAGCTCAGGCTCTGGAGTCTGCCAGTCCTTGCTGGGACCTTTACTAGCTGTGTGACTTGGGGCAGGTTTTTTAACCTCTGTTAATCTCTTTCTTCCCACTTTTTTGCAAAACAATCACCCATTTTAAAACCACAACCATCATCTTCGTTAAGCATTAGCCCCATTCTTCCTCTCTAGAGGGTCTTTAGGGCAAGGACTCTGTCTTTCTCACCTAGGATCCCTCCTTTGGGGCCAGCATGGTGCCATGCACCCAGCTGCAGCTTGCAGCCGAGCTCACGTTGGCTTGTTCTTTTTTTTTTTTTTTTTTAAACTTCTATCTTCATCTCTATCTCCAGGGCTTTGGGGATTTGTTCCATTCTTTCCATCCCCATGAATAAAGCCATAAATCAGCCTTTACCACTGAACCTAGGGCTTGGGTTTTCTGCCTTGTCTTTCAAAGGTCTTCCTAGTCAGAGGAAAAGGCTTTCATGGGCACCCTTGATCATGTTTATATCCACCTAAGGATTCTCTACTGCCTTCCAATCATTTTCCAAAGTAATTAAAACTCCAAACCATCGGCCAGGAGCTTCTACTAACTTGATTTCTTGCAGGGAATTATTGAACCCTTCTTAAAGGATATCACAGGGAATTTCTCACCTTCAGAATTATGTCAAGATAATAGAAGAATATTAACTGAGATTATTACTGAGGAGGGGTGTCTGGCCCCCAGGCCTCTGTGCTACCCTGTACTGTAATTACTTCTGTATTTGTCTGTCTCCCCCACCAAACCAAAGGCTGGGCTCCAGCTGTTTCTTCTGTATCCCAATGTCCAGTCCAATGGCTGGCAAAGAGGATGCAGTTGCCAAATGTTTACTATTCAAATGCATGGAGATGATGAGCCCAAAGTCACTGGTAATGTCTGGACTAGAACTGCAACCCAGAGGGATCTCTGGAAGATGCATCAAGAGCATTCGTTCATTTCACAAACATTTATTAAAAACCTCTGTGAGAGCCAGCAGTGGGCAGGGCAATGAGCATAAAAATGTAATAAGATCCAGTCTTGTTATATAAAACCCAATCTGCTCTCGTAGGGGAGATCAATATGGAAGCACATCATTAGAACACACTTTGGTAAGAGCTAAGTATGGGGATCTAAACCCTGGGCCTGAGAGGCAGTGATAACAAGAAGGCAGTCTGGGTTAGGTTAACACATTAGGGTGGGTTTTTTCCCATTTTTACATGATAACAGAGCAAAAGATAAGATGCTAGCTTTGTGGAGTGATCCCCCCAGCTCACAGCCAGGGTCATAAGGTCAAAAGCTGTCATAACGTAAAGGTGGTCACATGGTAAAATCAATACATCAGACATAAAATTAAAGATGCTAATGACTAAACTAAGATAGGTTAATATATCTGTGACTCTGTCTCCCTCTACCTGTTCTTCTGCCTTCTCCATACTTCTTACCCAAACCTTCTTAAAGATAATAATTATTTTAGTGACCACCCTGTGGTTGGTGTCAATATCTGATCCTAAATACGTCAAAAATGATCATTTTAGGAATTAGAAATAAGGGAACATGTGTGCACTAAATTCAGCCATGTGAAAAGGAATGTACATGGATAATGTACATAATAATGTCATGGAAGTCCTTAGAATTTATCTGTCACTAAGGATTTTTTTATGTTAAATTCAGGTTATTTTTAAGGAGATATATTGCATAATTAAGCTATTTTATGCATAGCTGGGGCTTGAGAAACAATGGCAGACATTAGGCCATCTTGGTGCTCTTTCAGAGTGGAAGGGAGGAGTTTTGGGATCTATTATGAGGTAAATTCATAGCTGGGAAGCTTCTCCCATGCTCTCAGCTGCCTTGCTAGTACTCTCGTCTAGCATTGGCCTCTATTGGCATTTTCCTTTCCTGTGTCCAGGAAGGCAACGGGGCTAGAGAAAACCCATAAGCCAAGCCACATGGTGCCCCCAACAAATGTATGATCTGTAAATCTCCACGTGGCCTTTGATTCTTTTATCTGTCCTTGCTCAGCTTCCTTGCTCAACACGCGAAGGACTGTGAATACTCAAGACCTTCCTCTTTCTCTTGGAAGACCAAGTCTCCACCTCCCACCTTGCTCCACAGCAGGTAAACTTGCCTCCACTTCATGAAGAAAGTGAAAACCTCTGAGTGTGAACTTCTCAGCTTCTCCCACCCTTTTCTTCCACACTCACTCACACCCCCTCCCACCTTCATGCTACCCCAAGACACAGAGAAAGAGGTGTCTTTCCTCTGTTCCCAGTCAGCTCTGTTGCTCACGCTGCCAATGTCTTTGTGTTCCCAGCCCCTCTCCAAAGGCCCTCCTCCATTGTCTGTCCTTATCTCTTCCAAGAGGCATCCTCCTCCCTTCTTAGCTCTTTTCCCTCATCACAGCTCCAGTCCTAGTCCCCTCCTGATTGGATCCCTCCCGCTGTTCCTCTACCCCTGCAGATGTCTCACCCAAACCTTCCTGAAGATTCATCTATACCTGCAACTTTTACACTCTCATTCCTCAATTCCCTATAGCATCTGCTCCCTATTCTAATAAAACATTCGCTGGGTATAACTTAGAGATGCATATCTCAGACTGAAGCAGAACTGTCTTTGACTCCTGCCTCCTCCACTTACAAGGTGTAAGATACGGAACATGCTGCTTAATTTCTTCATTTCTAATGGGGGGATAATAATAATAACCATCTTCACAGAGTTCTTGCAATATTCAATGAGATACCGTATTTAAAACACTGAGTAGTGTCTGCACATGCCATGTGCTCAATAAAAATTATTACTAGCAGTAGCATTTGCATTAATGATTATTATCATTATTATTTGGCACTATGCTAGGTCTAGCTAGAAATCCTGAACTAAAAGAAATCCTACCAAATTCATGCAGCCAAGAAAAACTAAGTTTGCAATCTTTTCATACAGTGAGGCTTATCTCTTGGCTTAGAATCACCTTTTCCACCTTTGAATCAGGCTCTGCTCCTAGGAATTTCCTTCCGTATTGATTCTGTATGACTCTGGTCAGTTCGGTGTGCATGCGCGCGCACACACACACACACACACACAACACACACAGTAAATTTATTTGTATCATGTGAACCAATAGGAAAATACTTAATTTATCTGAACACAGGACCTTTAACCTCTGCTGCTTTTGCAGTGACAAAGGTACCTACACACCAATGTCCTGTGTGCGGCTGGAAGTCAATAATGACGAGCAGACAGTTGTATGTAATGACAGTCCTCCTCGTGGTCAGTCACCACAAGAACAGAAAGCATATTTTTAGCATCAGGACTGAATCCTACCTGACAACCTGAAAACTGCAATAATTTGAATCGATGTAGGCAAGGAAAGGATTACTTTGTTGTTAGCACACCAGAAATGAATTCTAACGGTCCCTTATCCCTTGTGATATCCCTTGTGATAGACTAAGAAGTCTAGCACAGGGTGCTCACTTCCTCCCTCCATCTTCCTGCTATTCTCAGTTTTTTTGGTCACAGGCTGTGGATGGCAGTATTTGTTTTAATTAGGAAGACGCAGCATAGGTGAAGGCCACTGTCACAGGTGTGTTCAGTAAGGAACCAAATTGCACAGTGAGATCTCATCTCAGTGACAAATACGGCTTCACTAAGGCATGTCATTTTGTTTGTCTAACAATTTGCTTTTTGGAAAGGGCTTGGAAATTCCCATGCCCCACCCCAGCACTACTAGGTAAGGGTTGCTTTCAGAGGAGGTTCAACTGGGGGGCTCCTTTTCTTGGACTGGTGGAGCCTTTCACTGCAGGGATCACAAGTCAGGATCCAGCACAATGACCCAGTGCCTCTAGGATTCAACAGTGATGTGCATCACAAAGAAAATTCTTCCCGGTTCTTTCTCTCTCTCTCTCTCTTTTTTTTTTTTTTTTAGATTTTTTAAAAAAAGTAATCTTTATATCCAACGTAGGTCTAGAACTCACAACCCTGAGATCAAGAGTTGCACACTCCCACCGACTGAGCCAGCCAGGTGCCCTATCTTTGTCTTTAACACTGTTCCTGGGGCACCTGGGTAGCTCAGTCGGTTAAATGGCTACCTCCAGCTCAGGTCATGATCCCAGAATCCTGGGATCGAGTCCCACATCGGGCTCCCTGTTCAGCAGAGCCTGCTTCTCCCTCTCCCTCTGCCTGCCACTCTGCCTACTTGTGCTTTCTATCTCTCTGTCAAATAAATAAATAAAATCTTTTTTAAAAAAGTCTTTAACACCGTTCCTCTCCTTCTCTGTCAATATTTCAAAATAAATTTCGATTCTAAAAATCTCTTTGAAATTAGTTGACTAGGGGATGAAGAATTCACACGTGGAAGGCAGGACCACCAGTAGGGGTGGTGAAGATGCCTAAAACAGCTAATAATTACCAAACATTTATTTGTGCAAGGCACTATTCCAAATACTAGACATGTATTATTTCCTTTAGTCCTCACAGCTGTGAAATGTTGGCATTATTACCCCGACTTTACATTTGAGAAAGCTGAAGCTCAGGGAAATTAAATAACTTGCCTGTGGTTGTATAACTAGTAAGATTCAAGGTGACGATTCCAACCCAGTTCTGTCAGATGCCCGAGCCATTAGTGCTATACATCATGTGTCTTAAAATAGCAACTCCTTCTTCGGTGACCTATTTTTAACCATAGTTTGTATGAAATTAGATTAAACTTGATCTTTATTATAATGTCTCCCATGGTAAATCTATGTATTTCTATGATATGAAATTAGGTTCCTCTTTTAAAAAACAGGAAAAGGACATGAATGGCCAAATTAAAAAAAAATAAGTCAAATATTAAATTTCAGATATTTAAAACTGGGGCACCTGGGTGGGATAAAGTGGGTTAAAGCCTCTGCCTTCAGCTCAGGTCATGATCCTGGGGTCCTGGGATCAAGTCCCACATTGGGCTCTCTGCTCTGCAAGGAGCCTGCCTCCCCCTCTCTCTCTCTGCCTGCCTCTCTGCCTACTTGTGATCTCTGGCAAATAAATAAATAAAATCTTAAAAAAAAAAAAACAACCTAAAAAGACTTTGATTCAATTCAAGAAAGAGTAACCAAGCGATACATGGTGCTAGGCACTTTAAAGTATTCAACAAATTAAGATAAGTACTGCTCCTGATCCAAAAAACTAATGATCTAGTGGGAGAAACACAGTGTAATATTTCAGTTCTTACTTCAAATATTATTTCCTAAGAGAGGTATTCCTGGACCACCCTATCTAATGTCTTGCCCCATTTCCTGTTACCTTCTATCACAGGGGCTAGCAAACTTTTTTCCTATAAAGGGCCAGAAAATAAATAATTTAGCCTTTCTGGGCTATATGGTCTCTGTCAAAACTACCCAACTCTGCTGCTATAGCTCATAGCAGCTAGAGATCACAAATAACAAACAAGCATGCTGTGTTCCAATAAATCTTTATTTATAAAATGGGCAGTGGGCCTGATGGAGTTCATAGGCTGTAGTTTGCTGACCTGACCCTACTCTAACATATAACGCTGTTTTCTCTTTCATATCATTTAACAGAATCTGAAATTATCCTGCTTAGTGACTTACTATTATTATTATTTGCTATTTCCCTCCACAAAAATGGCAGCTCCAAGAGAGCAAGGTCTTTGCTGCTTGTTCACATATGGCTCTCCACGGTCTTAGAAAGGGCTTCCTGACACATGCACAGCTCACCCCAAAGATTTGTAGATTGACTGAATGAGTGAATACTATTTCACAAAAGGAGAAACACTGATTGCCAACAAACATATAAACTTATAGTTGGCCAGATGATTAGTAAATACGAAACAACTGAAAATGTCATTTTTTTCACTTACCGTACCTAGAATGGTTAGCAAAAAGGAAGGAGGAAGACAAGGAAGAGAGGGAAAAGGAGGAAGGGGAAAAGAAAGGAGAGGTTGGGGAGGAGAGCCTGTTTAGAGGAATACGTGGGTAAACTGGCCCTCTCATCTACTGTCAGTGAGAGAGTGCAGATCCTGGGAGAACTGAAAGCAGACACTTGTACACCCATGTTCATAGCAGCATTATTTACAACAGCCAAAAGGGAGAAACAACTCAAATGACTACCTACAAAAGAATGAATAAATATACGTGGTACATCCGCAGAATGGAGTATCATCAAGCCTTAAGAAGGGATGAAGGAGTGACATGTGCTATAAGGATGAGCTTTGAAAACACTGAACTAAGTGGAAGAAGCCAGCCATACAGGATGAGTATGCATGACTCCACTTACGTTCAGGTATCTAGGATGGGCATATAGTACAATAGAAACCAAAAGTAGAATGGAGGTTACCAGGAGCTGGGGTAGTAGTCCAAGAGGAAATGGGGAGTTATTATTTAATGGATACAAAGTTTCTGTTTAGAATGGTGAGAAATTCTGGAGATGGATGGTGGAGATGGTTGCACAGCATTGTGAATGTACTTAATGCCACTAAAGTGTATACTTAGAGATGGTTGAAAACATAAATTTTATATTATGTATATCCTACCATAATAAACAAGTATATATACTTTTTTACTCCAAAAACGTACTCCTAAGAAATAACTATGAGGAGATAATACAGAAGGGTGAAATATGTATATGCTAGAATCTATCAACCTCAAGATACTTGAATAAAAATCTAGTTGTATAAATAGAGCCTGACAACAAATATACAAAAGGGACTATTATGCTATTATGCTATTATATAGGCATTAAACATGACAAGGTAGAGTTTTCACATAAAAATATCTCCATAACACTACTGTTAAATAAAAAAAATCAAGCTATAGAATGCATGTACAGTATAATTCCACTGATGTAAAAATTCTAAAGTTTATTTATATGTGGAAAAAATTTGAGATACTCTCTAAAATGCCCATAGTTGGTTATTCTCTGAATAGCAGAGTTGAGATGATTTTAAAATTATCCTCTTTATAATTCTCTGTACTTGATTTTTTAACAAAGAATATTTTTAACCAAAACAACATGCTATTATAAACTCCTGTTTATCACTTTTTCACATTAATTAAGGAGGGTTAGGTCCTTGATACTTTCATAATAGATGTTTTCTGTATTTCTGTTTCCATAGCAACAATAATACTTGTGAAAGAATCAGATACATTTTCAAAAAGATACATACCTCAGACAATGGTCTTACATCTCCATCAGTCAAAAACAGATTTATTATTTCAGAGCAACATTCAATAATCATGTTCTAGAAAAAAGAAGACAATAAAGTGAGGTTGAACTTACTGGTAAACTACTAGATATTTTAGTTATGAACTATTTCACTTGTCTTTTCTTACATCACCACCTAACCCTAATTCCCAGGAGAAAACTTAGACTCATAGGTCACAATCCCTTATATAATTAAAATTATTTGAAAAGACACAGGATGGCCACAATAGATAAGATTTACTTATGAATGATACATTATTTCATTGTTAAAATTCATATATTACAGAATTCACACCAGAATAAAGTTTTAGAAAATCACTTTTCTTCTGTGAAGAGAACCTGGGGATAAAGAGATTCAAACCCCAGCAAGGGATTTTAGCAGAGAAGAATGGTTAAGAATTGAGAAAGAAACGGAGAGAGTAAATGAAAAGGAACCAAGAGTCTGTATCATACATTGTCCATTGCTGGTGACACTGCCACACCCCCTACTGTGTGGACACAGCCATGTTTATGTGTGGACCTCTGACCCCAGATGGATCTACTCATGTGCAGGGATGAGTCAATCAGATTCTCTATTATCATAATTTCATAGAAGGAAGGGCAAGAGAAGAGAGCTATAGTGAGTATTAACTATAGTAGCTGAAGGTCCTGACACAAACATGGAACAGGCAGCCACTGGGCTAGATGTAAGATGAATAAGAGGAGGAAACAGATGTGTGAGAACTTACACACACACACACACACACACACACACCCATAATTAAGCATAGTCTTGGCTCCGGACTCACCAGTTCCATTTTCTGTGAGGCACATTGTGTTTGGTTTCCAGTCCCTATGTATGAGCTTTTTTATTGTACCCTGCCACATACTGCCTTCCACCACATCTACTTTACTTGAACTAGTGTTAAGTAGCCTTTCTTTACTTATCGCTAAAGGAGTCATGACTACAAGCCTGTCAAAGATAAACCCTGCCTACTTTGTAAAGTTGCCAGTGTCCAGCAACAATTCACTTTTTTTGTTGTTGTTGTTTAATACACGTGTACTAGCATTCAGAAGTGTGAAATGTGAAATGTGAAAATGATAAAGTTACACTAATTTTTAAATTATGATTGACCAATGCTGATTAAAACCTTAAAATACAGAAGCAAACAACTGAATTCACAGCCCCAAACCATATTACATTTACGTTTTAATAAATGCACAAACATAGAAAAGATCACATTTTAGAGTTCTAAAGCTATTGCAAATTCAATTCAGTTTAACAAATAAATTCAAGTTGCTGTAGAACACAAAGATGAAGAAACATACCCTATCCTCACAAAGTGTTCAATAGCTGAGAAGAATAGATTCGTACACTCCTAAGTAAAATACCAAGTAGAACATAGAACATGGGTGGGTATAGGTTAGAGGAAACTGAATGTGGGAGAGAGGAATTGTAAGGGAAAGGAAAGACTTCTTGGAGGAAGGGTCATGTGAACTGAGGCTTGAATGAATAGTAGGATTTCACTGGCGGAGAATGGGGACAAGAACATTCCAGGTGGAGGGAGCCATGTAAGCAACAGAACAGTGGATATTCACGAACACAAAGCATCTGATATGGTCTTCACTGTGGGCGTGTATAGGAAGCATGGCAGTGAGAGTGAGGAGAAATAAGGCTGGAGAGGTGAACTTAGAACATGTAAAAGTAAGGAATTTTAGAGGCACTGGTTTGAGGAAATCATGATCTGATCACTTTTAAAAAGATACTTCCGGCCACAGTTTAAAGGTGAACTGGAGTCAGAAAGAAACAAGAGAAAGAGAAATTAGCTACGAGGCTACTCAAACTGTTGGGCAGAAAACGATCGTGGCGAGAAGTGGACCAGCTTCAGAGGGACCAAAAAAGGTGGTGGGCAAACAGGATATCCAGCACTGATCAGGGTATACTACTTGGCAGTGATGAACCTTCCAGGCTCTTGGTCTACTTTAAAACAGAGAGGATACTCCTCTGAACGCTGATACTCCTCTTCTTTATATATATTTCTATACTTCTTTTTTTTTAAAGATTTTATTTATTTATTTGACAGACAGAGATCACAAGTAGGCAGAGAGGCAGGCAGGGAGAGGAGGAAGCAGACTCCCTGCTGAGCAGAGAGCCCGACATGGGGCTCGATCCCAGGACCCTGAGACCATGACCCAAGCCGAAGGCAGAGGCTTTAACCCACTGAGCCACCTAGGCGCCCCTATATTTCTATACTTCTAATTGAGTTATCAGGACTGGTTGTACTCTGATACTCCTCCTATTTACCTATATTTCCATATTTCTTTTTTTTCATTAATTAATTTATTTTTTAATTTCTTTTCAGCGTAACAGAATTCATAGTTTTACACCACACCCAGTGCTCCATACAATGTGTGCCCTCCACTATACCGACCACCAGGCTCCCCCAACCTCCCACCCCCCGCCCCTTCAAAACCCTCAGGTTATTTTTCAGAGTCCATAGTCTCTCATGGTTCATCTCCCCCCCAATTTCCCTCAACTCCCTTCTCCTCTCCATCTCCCCATGTCCTCCGTGTTGTTATGCTCCGAAATTAAGTGAAACCATATGATAATTGACTCTCTCTGCTTGACTTATTTCACTCAGCATAATCTCTTCCAGTCCTGTCCATGTTGCTACAAAAGTCGGGTATTCATCCTTTCTGATGGAGGCATAATACTCCATAGAGTATATGGACCACATCTTCTTTATCCATTCGTCTGTTGAAGGGCATCTTGGTTCTTTCCACAGTTTGGCGACCGTGGCCATTGCTGCTATAAACATTGGGGTACAGATGGCCCTTCTTTTCA
>PISX010038287.1:0-10327 GCA_004024625.1 Mellivora capensis
TCATTGCAGAGAGTCAATCGCCACGTTCCTGCTTTCGCTGCGGGTCTAGAGTCTCCAGAGTGCATGGGGGTCCCCCTCCGGGTCCTGGCTCCCTCCCTCCCAAGGGTCTGGGCCAGCTCCCCACTGCCCCCCACCCCCCGCCCCCTGCAGACCGCAGGTCCCCGGGGCGCGTGTTGTTCTCTTGGGACGTCCTCAGCTCCTATGGATGGAAAGTGGTTGGAGCATTTGCTGCCCACGGTCAACGTTTCCTCAGGTGCACGCTCCCAGAAACCGGCCTGGAGCCCTTGGTGTTTTATTCCCATTTCCGTTTGCAGAGGCGCCTGCAGGGCCGGGAGGCAGGAGACCTGGGTTCAGAGCCCAGCTCCCTGCCCTGCCTCTCTGAGCCTTGTGTCCCAGCTGTCAAGTGAGGGGGTGGGATTAGGTCATCACAAAGGCCCCTTCCAGTTCTAAAAAGAACCCCCTGGATCTGGGCCCAGCAGCCATCCATGCTTTGGAACACAACTTGCTAAGATCACGGACTAGGTCCGTGGTGGTCCAGCGGGGAGGCAGGCCCCCCCTCTGCCAGGCCTAGAGTGCAGGGGAGCCCCAGGGAGCTGGCGCCCCTCCCTGAGCTCTACCTTCCTGTAACTAGGAGGGGCGGATTTCCTAAGTGTGAGTGCTGGTTCTTAGAGAGGCATTTCAGGTCTACTCTCTCCTGAGTGTGTGTTCGGGCACGGTTGGGGGATGGAGAGAGAGGTAGAGGCAAGATAAAAATAGGACGCCTGCTTTCTCTGTGTTCTGGAAAGCAAATACTCAGAGTTGATGACCGGGGATGCTTTGAGAAAGTATTTCCATCCTCTTCCTCGAGCTTCCTCGAAACTTCTGAACGTAGCAGTGGGGCAGACGGTTGGGCTCACGCCTTGCGTTTTGCCTTGCTGGCTGTGTCTTTGGGCGAGTGACTTACCTTCTCCGGGCCTCAGTGTCCTCGTCTGTAAAATGGGGGTGATAAGTGTACCTCCTGCATAGGGTGACTATTGGGGCATCTTTAGATGACACACACCTGGCCATGGTAAGTGCTGGCTTCAGCCCCCTGGCCTTGGAGAAGTGCTGTCCCATCAGCTGGGGCAAGGGGGCTGGTTAAGGCCCAAACCTATGTATGCTGAACCTGAAGGGTTCTAGCACCTTCTAACTTGTTCCTGGCAGTATCCTTGGGCAGATGAACTCTCTTCGGACCCCTTGTTTCGGGACCTGTAAAGTTGCAGTCATGGTGTTAGCCTTCTGGAGCACGCAGTGTCATCCTGAGGAACGAGGAGGCCAGCCGTGGTCCTGGCGTGCTGTTGGTCACGTCAACCCTACTGGGACAGCCCGTCTTCCAGCATGGTGTCCCTAAGCTCTGGCCCCATCCTCTGATGACCTGATCAGTTCGTTTGGGTGAACTCTCTAATATCTGGATATTCTAGATAAAATATTTAACAGGAACCTCCTGGGGACCTGATTTCTTTTTTTTTCCTTGTCTATATGTTATTATGAAAATTTTTAAACATACAGAAAAATGAAAAGGGTTGTAGGGTGAGGACCCATATTGTAGACCGGTCAGGGGACATTTTGCTACATCCCTTTGTTGCATAGACTTAACTTCCTCATGCAAAGGAATCACCCCAACGACAGGGAGATTTTAGGGCGCCTTGCAGGATGGGAGAGGAAGGTGTGTTGGAGAAAGAGGACTTAAGGCAGGACTCCCTGGAAAGTCACTAGTGAGCGGCCGCCTATCTGTCACTCCTGATCCAAGGGCCAGTGACTCCTTGTACTTGGGGTGGGAGTGGGGAGAACATGGGATTTAGGAAACAGAAAAAGAAGACATAAATAAAATGAAGGGGAGCTAACGGGGCATAGGGATTTCCTGCTATGGTTGGGGGTTAGAACGGATGATTCACTCTTACTGGTGAGTGGAAAGCTGTGAAATTTGCTTTTGAGAAGCGGAGTAGGGCAGAAAGATCTAGAACCTTTCCACACTACGAATGGGTGCGGGACTCTCAGCGTAGTTGTTAGGAGAGATAGCAGAAGGGACGCAGACGAGACGTAGGCTGTGCAAATCCAGGTGCTGGAACTGTTCTTCGTGTTTAATCAACATCCTTTCCTGCCTTCTTGCTTGGAGGAAAACGAAGGAACTTCTCAAAAAAAAAAAAAAGTTCTTCTTAAAGTATTTGACCTTCTTTTTAACTTAATTAAGATATACATAATTTTATTTTGAGCAGAAAACAAAAATAAAGAGTAACAAACCTATCTCAGGGGTAGAGACAGGGTGGGGAGACAGGAAGGAACTTTGGGCCAGGATGGGAGGGGGATGGGTGGGAAGGAAAGGCCAAGCTGGGAGTGGTGGCAGAGAGAGGAGCAGAGGGCTATGGGACAGAGGGAAGTCAAGATGGCAGGAGTGGGTTCTGGAGGAAGGACAGGGGCTGCGGGAAGCAGCTCGAGCATAGAGGCCGGTCTCGGCCTTGGCCTGTTGTCCCAGGCTCAGCGCTTATAGACCCTGAGCTACCGGATCACACCGCCTGGGTTTGAGAATGGCCTCTGTCAGTTTCAGCTGTGTGAGTTTGGGCAAGTGACTCAGTTTCCACGTGCCTCCGGTGTGCCGACAGCCAGGAGAAGAATAAGCAATGTATGCAGGAAAAGGTTGGACACTATAGGATGTATTAATGCCTGCCAAGGCTTGCCGGCTGGGCTTCACGGGGTCGGGAGCCCTCGTTCATCCTGCAGACAACTGAGAACTCTTTGAAATGTTCATTGGCTGATTGATTACCATGGCAGTCCAAGGCCTTGACCCAGTAAACCTTCAGATGAGATTATGAACCAGCTCACCAAAGGCCAGAGCTGCCGTGACTGAGTCATGTGGCCCCTGAGCCTGGTGACATCCTCCTTTCAAACCCATTTGGACCCAGTCCTTGTAAGTCCTGTCTGTTCAGAACATCCTAGAGGGGACCCACCACAGAACCTGACAGGTGCCTGGTCCATAGTCGGGGCCTGACTGTAGGCCTGTCCCCTGGCTGGACAAATTGAGTGTGTTCTGGATGAGTTCTTCCAGAACCCAGGTACTGGTTTAGCCTCTTCAAGACAGTGGCCATCTGTGTGTGCTCTTTCTTCTTTTCCTTGTGTCCTCCATGATTTTTGAAAAGTGTGTGTGTGAAGGGGGTGGTAATTTTATTCCCTTAGAGAAAGATTGTTTTGTTCTTCCTCATATGAAAACGATAGAAAGATGGAATTTTTTCCTGTTTCCATCCATAGAAAGTTTATAATATGGTTATGTAGGGCTCTGGTTCCCCAGAATTGGGGGTGACATCACCCTTGAGCAAATTTCTACATGTTGGGAGATATTCCATGCCAACCTCCCCATTGTGTGGTGACCATTTGGCCATCCTGAGGGCATCCCACTGCCACCCCTCACGCCAAGCAGCCAGTGCTGACCAGCGTCTCTCCCTACAAGGGCATCTGCTTGAGGTGGAATTACTAATTGTTCAGACCACATACCTTACTGTCCCTCAAATTTCTCTCCTTGACTTGTTTGCCTAGCCCAAGGATTTTTCTTTTAGCCAAAAGTGTAGGAGAAAGAAGGTAAGGTGGTCTGAAGTTTCTAAAGCCTAATGCTAATATTGCAGAACTTCCTCGGAATTCTTATAGAGCTGTACCCTTACCTCAGGGCTTCTCCAACATGACCATGAAAGCAGCCAAAGGAATTTATAGTAATAACCTCCCAACCTTATGTTAAAATCGTATATTATACCATTCTGTTCCATTCATCCATCCATCCAACCACCCATCCATCCACCCATCCGTCCACCCATCCAACCATCCATCCACCCATCCAACCACCAATCCCTCCACTTATCCACCCACCCACCCATCCACCCATCCATCTGTCCACCCATCCACCCATCCATCTGTCCACCCATCCAACCATCCACCCACCCATCCAACCACCAATCCCTCCACTTATCCACCCATCCACCCACCCACCCATCCACCCGCCTGCCCACCCATCCACCCATCCACCCGACCACCCATCCATCTGTCCACCCACCCATCCAGCCACTAATCCATCCATCTACCCATCCATCCACTTATCTACCCATCCACTCACCCACCCATCCATCCACCCACCCATCCATCTATCCACCATCCATCCATCCGTCTATCTGTCCATCCACTCATCCGTTCATCCATCCATCCATCCACTCATCCATCCATCCATCTATCCACCCATCTGTCCAACCATCCATCCATCCATCCATCCATCCACCCATGCATCCGTCCATTCACCCACACATCCATCCATCCATCCAGCCACCCACCCATACATCCACCCATCCATCCAACCATCTATCCATCCGCCCATCCACCTGTGCATCCACCGACCCACCCGTCCATCCATCCATCCATCCATCCATCCATCCATCCATCCCTGGGGGAGGCCTCCTGTGTTGTGGTCCTGCCCGCAGAGCACATTGCTCTCCTTGCAGTGTAGAATCTCACTGCTAGAGGCCAGTGTCAGGAGTTTATATACTGGAGTGAGAGGGTGGGATGCACAGTCCTGGCTCTCATGGCCCTCCACACTCAGACTGCAGCTGCATCCTGGAATAAACACTTCCCAGTGCCTTCTGTGTCTTCTCAGCTTCCAGGAGATGAACTGTTTGGGTTTATTGGTCCATTATAATATAAATAGGCTTTTCTCTTTAGAACTCCATAACCCAGTCAAGTTCAAATTAACCACAGCATGGAAGCAGTGAATGGCACAGATAGTGCACACAACCATTTATACCTGGCTTCGGTGAACATAATGGGATTACTTTTCTGTGGCGGTTGACTTACCATCTTAATTATGTTCTGTTTAGTCTGAAAATGAGCCTCCACATCCACTGGTAATGGTAGCTTCCCTAAGGTGGCGTTGGCCTGCAACAGACTCAGTGCTGGGGCCATACTAGCTTGGGACTAACACCACAGATAATCCATAAAGTGAGACATCGATACAGGGATCCTGTCTGAGTTGCAAAAGAAATGATTCCCTATTTCTCCGTTAGAAAGAAAGAATTATTTTTCATGCTGACTTCATTCAGCAAACATGTCTTTGAGAAGTTGTTCTTCCCAAGGACCCTCAAACAGCCGTCATGCTAAAGGAAAATGCCCCTGGTGATACCTCTCTATAGCACCAGATGTGTTTCTTTTCTGTTCCTTATCTCCCCCAGTAGATCCTTTAGCGGCCCTGGGTTTGTGTCCCTCACACACGTTCTGTTTCTGCCCCGTCACTGCCAGCTAGTGTAAAGGCAGAAGGCTCACCTCCCGTGTCCCTTGTGCAGAGCGTTGAGGGTCCGCAAGAAGATGTCAGGGGAGAAGATGCCCGTGAAGATGATTGGCGACATCCTGACCGCCCAGCTGCCGCACATGCAGCCTTACATCCGGTTCTGTAGCTGTCAGCTCAACGGGGCTGCCCTGATCCAGCAGAAGACGGACGAGGCCCCAGACTTCAAGGAGTTTGTCAAAGTAAGGAGTCTGGGCTCAGGCAAGCCCCTGCCGCCCCTCGGGGGCTGACATAGGGCAGCTGGATGTATGAGGAGTGAATCCAAACCTGCAAGCCTGTTCCTGCTAAAAACAGCCAACAGGACCCAGGTCTTGGCCAATTACTAGGGGCCTGCCATGAGCTGGCAGGTGGGGCTTTGACCAAAGGGCAAGGCTTGGAGAGGAGGGGCCAGCCTGCACCCGGAAACTCGGATCTGTGGTCCGGGTGTTAGTGGGTTATTTGGACACAGGTTTAAACTTTCTGTCTCATCTGTCAGGCCCAGTGGGTCTGGTGGATCTCAGGGGGTCCCATTCCGTTTGGTCTGAGTGCCCCCATTCTCTGCTGCAGAGGGAGTGGTCAGGAATCCCGAGGGACCCTTTGTTCCTTTCCCAGTTGGTTCTTGCTGTTGGCCTCAAGCTCTAGGAAGTGTGTAGCATGAGTGTGGGATGCCAAGACCTCTACCCGAGGGGATCATAGCGGTCTCAAGAGCCATGTGTCCCCCAAGGGACATCTTGGGAGGTGGGCGCCATGCTGCTGGAGGCCCCAGGCCCTCGGACTTGGCCTTGGCCAGGGCGAGTCCATTCGGGCTCCACTGGTCCACTCAAACAGCCTCTGCATCTCCCAGAGAAAAAGACACAGGAACAGAATCAAATAATTTCTCCTCAGCATCAGCAACATTTTGGTGACTAGACCAACACTAACGGCAGGCTTCTCTTTGTACCTCGTGGATCTGGGAGCAGGCCATTCCCTCCTCCCCAATAATCACGTGTTAGATCATCATTGTGAGATCTCGCCTTGACCTCAGCATCCCACAGGCTTGTTCTTTTCTTTCCCCTGGTGTCTCTCAACACTAAATGCTTTGATTTGTTAGCCAATGAATGGGGGGCATTTTGAAGTCATTTGAAGGGGAGAAATATTGGTAAAAAGTAGGCCCAGGGTGGTCTTGAGACTGGAGAGCAGATCCTGGGCTACTTAGGGTTTCAGCCAAGGGCCAGTCCTCCCTGAGGCACAAGGCAGGATGAATTCATCCCTGAATGTCCTTGAACTTGAGGTAAATGGATGCCCAACCAGGGCAGGGGGCTTGTTTCCTCTCCCTCATCACCTCTCCTTGCCTCATCCCTGTGAGGTGAGGTGGGGGGCGTTTGACGCCCCTTTGCCAGGTATGAGGTGTCCCTGGAATGATGCTGTCCATGGCTGGAGCAAGTTCCGTCGCTGACAGTCCGGGACCTGGGGCCTTGATCATGGCAGCTTCCCGTTTCTAAGGTGTTAAACCTGGACAGCACCTTTGAGAGCTAGGTCACCACATAATCCCTGTGACTTACGGATGGGATCATCTTTGGGGACAGAAGGACTCTTTCCTCCAGTCAAGTTGATGAAAGGGACAGGTGGTCTAGCGTGGGGACAACCCGCAAGACTTGAGGTTGTAGTCCTTTCCCCCCCTCTGTCTCAGCGCCCCCGTCCCCGCCTGCCTGGGGCTCCCACAGGCATGTGCGGGCTCCATCTGAACGGGATGATGAGATTCAGCCCTTCTGGCCTCACTGGGACATAAGGGGAGTTTTTATCTAACTCTACAGCCTTGTGTCTCTTCTTACACTTGTGATTATTAAGAAGGTCTGGCAGATATCCAGAAGCAATATTCTCTGTAGAGCCAGAAGCTCATCTCTGGAAGGGAGGGACTGTGTGTCCCGGGGAGTGCGTGGGTCTCCAGTCTCCATCATCCTGGACCGGGAAAACAGCTCAGGCCCTTCCAACGCCAGGGTCCTCCGTTCTCGTCCACAGAAATGAGACAATGTGATGGGCCGGGAGTGGATGTCCCTGACTGGATTTGGCAGATTTCTCAAACACATTTAAACAACTCTCTCATTTCAGAGGCTGGCAATGGACCCTCGATGTAAAGGGATGCCACTCTCTAGTTTTATACTGAAGCCTATGCAACGGGTAACAAGATACCCACTGATCATTAAAAATGTAAGTATCCCTCTTGGCTTTTCAAGCAGAGGAACGTCCTCTCAGTATTTCAGGGATCCGGGGTCACGGGCAAGAGCCCCCCCAGCCAACGCTCCTGGTATTTGTTGTGTAGAATCCTACACCGAGAGGATGTGGAAGCATCTACTTGGTAACTCAGAAAGAAAAAGCTGTTTATTGTGAAAAGAGCTAATAATATACAGTCTTCAGCTGTGTGACCAAGCTGCTCTTACCTCCTAAGCTGGAAAATGGAAGCTCGGGTCTTTGGTGGATCTTTTCTTATTTGAGGTATAATGCCTTCATGCCTCACTTTCCTCAGCAAGAAGAAGAAAGAAATGTCATGCCTACCCCCCATCTTCAGAAAGCCATTGTGGAGCCAACACCAAAAGATTAAAAAAAATGGGGTTTCCGTGTTTCTATCTGTAATATGAGTGAGCAGAGCCAAACATCGTCTGAGCCTGGGAATATATAACTACAAGGGCGCTAGCTCCTGGGGAGAGGTTTTATTTATTTTTATTTTTTAAAGATTTATTTATTTATTTATTTGACAGAGAGAGAGAGAGAGAGAGCGCGCGCACAAGCAGGCAGAGTAGCAGGCAGAGAGAGAGGGAGAAACAGGCTCCCTGCTGAGCCCCAATGTGGGGGTCAATCCCAGGACCCTGGGATCATGACCTCAGCTGAAGACAGTCACCCAACCTACTGAGCCACCCAGGTGCCCCAGTGGGGAGAGGTTTTAGATCTGGTTTCCTTTAGTGGAGACTTTAGACACCCAGGTCTGGGCGCTGGTGTGCTCATTGCTGCTGGGGTGTTACTGCCTTTTGGGTCTCTCAGTGGCAGAGTCAGGAAATATGTGTATGTATATTAAATTCACACACACATACTTACGTCTGTGTAAGTGTACACACACCTACATTTATATTTCTAGATCAATCCATGCAGATAATAATGCATATTAAAACCCAGGCATTCACACTGATTCTCCTGTTCTAATCTCATACTACGGAGTTGATTCTAGCCTCCCCCTTTCTATACTTATACTCCTTTTCTGAGAAACCTGCCTCTCATTATCCTCAATACGTTTACTGATTTGCTCAGACCCTTTATAGTAACCCGTCTCCCGCCACATAAGCCCTCTCCTCTGTTCAACCCCAGCTTGGCACCACAAAGTACACTGTGGTCACCTTGGCTGGATTAAATAATTCATTTTGAATCAGGCTTTCAACCTACTGCTTCCTCTCTTCCAACCTGACAGTCACTATTTAATTGGCTCAATACTTTTCTTTCCCCCCCCTCAATATTTAATTGTACATTGGAGCTGGAAATGAGCCTTTATTTTATTTTATTTTTTTAAGATTTTATTTATTTATTTGACAGACAGAGATCACAAGTAGGCAGAGGCAGGCAGGCAGAGAGAGAGGAGGAAGCAGGCTCCCCGCAGAGCAGAGAGCCGGATGTGGGGCTCGATCTCAGGACCCCGGGATCATGACCTGAGCCGAAGGCAGAGGCTTTAACCCACTGAGCCACCCAGGCGCCCCAAGTTTTTATTTTATTTTTTAAAAAGATTTTATTTATTTATTTGACAGACAGAGATCACAAGTAGGCAGAGAGAGAGAGAGGAAGGGAAGCAGGCTCCCTGCTGAGCAGAGAGCCCAATGCGGGGCTCAATCCTAGGACCCTGGGATCATGACCTGAGCCGAAGGCAGAGGCTTTAACCCACTGAGCCACCCAGGTGCCCCATGGAAATGAGCTTTTAAAATAGGTGTTCTGGATCTAGGCAATAGGGCGGGGGACAAAAAGAAGGAAAGAATTGAGAGTCATAAATATTAAAAAGGAAAAAAACAAATTATCATTATTTGCAGAAACATGATTGCTGCCCTTTAGAGGACTTGAAAATGAACTGAAAAATAGTGGAATCAAGAAGATAATTCTTAAAAGGTGGCCAGTTATAAGATACATGTGAAAAACCACAGAAGTACTAAGATGAAATATTGTTTATGATGTTGAGGTGGAGAAATTCTTAGCATGGCAGTAAGAACAGAGACTTAAAAGATTAGACTTGAATTAACTTAAAAAAATATTTTATCCTGGAAACAACTTAGATATTAAGTAGAGCAAATAAATTGTGGTAGATCTGTACTCTGAAAATATATTTTTAAAAGATTTTATTTATTTATTTGACAGAGAGAGAAAGATCACAAGTAGGCAGAGAGGCAGGCAGAGAGATGGGGGGAGGCTGGCTCCCTGCCGAGCAGAGAGCCTGATGCGGGGCTCGATCCCAGGACCCTGAGATCATGACCTGAACCCAAGGCAGAGGCCCAACCCACTGAGCCACCCAGGTGCCCCTGAAAATATTGTTTAAAAACAGAGATTTCAGGGGCGCCCAAGTGGCTCAGTCGGTTAAGTGTCTGCCTTCGGCTCAGGTCATGATCCCAGGATTCTGGGATCAAGCCCCACGTCAGGCTCCTCCCTCAGCACGGAGCCTGCTTCTCCCTCTCCCTGTGCTGCTCCCTCTCCTTGTACTGTCTCTTTTCTGTCAAATAAATAAATAGAATCTTAAAAAAAAAAAGACAGAGAGATCTCTATGTATTAGCATGGAATGATATCCAGAAAATGCCATTTCAGTTAAAAAAAAAAAACAAAAACCTCCACGAGCAATCTTACAGTGTAGTTCATTCTGTAAAACAGAGGGAAAACTACGTGTGATTATTAAATATATGGAAAGCATCTGAAAGGAGTTCAAGGGATGCCCTTTGGTCTGTTAGCATGGTTACCTCTGGGGAGGATAGTGAAAGGGAACTCTCACATTTGCTCTATGTACTTCTGTACTGTTTGGAT
>PISX010038288.1:0-10324 GCA_004024625.1 Mellivora capensis
CCTCAAGAAGTTAAAAATAGAGCTTCCCTATGACCCTGCAATTGCGCTACTGGGTATTTACCCCAAAGATACAGATGTAGTGAAAAGAAGGGCCATCTGTACCCCATTGTTTATAGCAGCAATGGCCACGGTCGCCAAACTGTGGAAAGAACCAAGATGCCCTTCAACAGACGAATGGATAAAGAAGATGTGGTCCATACACACTATGGAGTATTATGCCTCCATCAGAAAGGATGAATACCCGACTTTTGTAGCAACATGGACGAGACTGGAAGAGATTATGCTGAGTGAAATAAGTCCAGCAGAGAGATTCAATTATCCTATGGTTTCACTTATTTGCGGAGCATAACAAATAACACGGAGGACATGTGGAGATGGAGAGGAGAAGGGAGTTGAGGGAAATTGGGGGAGAGATGAACCATGAGAGACTATGGACTCTGAAAACCAACCTGAGGGTTTTGAAGGGGCGGGGGGTGGGAGGTTGGGTGAGCCTGGTGGTGGGTATAATGGAGGGCACGCTTTGCATGGATCACTGGGTGTGGTGTAAAACTATGAATTTTGTTACGCTGAAAAGAAATTAAAAAATAAATAAATAAAACATAATGAAGAAAAAAAAAAGAAACATTTGTAGCACACACAAAAAAAGAGATAGAGGATCTGTACTTGAGGAACTACAGAACACTCATGAAAGAAATTGAAGAAGATACAAAAAGATGGAAGACCATTCCATGATCATGGATCAGAAGAATAAACATTGTTAAAATCTGTACTGACTAGAGCATTCTATACTTTCAATGTCATTCCAATCAAAATTACCCCAGCATTTTTCCAAAAGCTGGAACAACCAATCCTATAATTTGTATGGAACCAGAAGACATCCTAATTGCTAAGGAAATGTTGAAAAAGAAAAACAAAACTGGGGACATCACGTTGCCTGATTTCAAGCTTTACTACAAAGCTGTGATCACCAAGACAGCATGTTACTAGCATAAGAACAGACACATAGACAAGTGGAACAGAGTAGAGAGCCCAGATATGGACCCTCAACTCTATGGTCAAAAAATCTTCGACAAAGCAAGAAAAAATATACAGTGGAAAAAAGACAGTCTCTTTAATAAATGGTTCTGGAACAATTGGACAGTGTTGTGTAGAGGAATGAAACTCAAACATTCTCTAACACCATACACAAAGATAAACTCGAAATGGATAAAAGACCTCAATGTGAGGTAGGAATCCATCAGAATCATAGAGAAGAACATAGGCAGTAACCTCCTTAACATTGGCCACAGTAACTTCTTTCAAGATATGTCTCCATAGGCAAAGGAAACAAAAATGAAAATGAACTTTTGGGACTTCACCAAGATCAAAAGCTTCTGCACAGCAAAGGAAACAGTCAACAAACAAAGAGGCAACCCACAGAATGGGAGAAGATATTCGCAAATGACACTACAGACAAAGGGCTGATATCCAGGATCTATAAAGAACTTCTCACACTGAACACACACCAAACAGGTAATCATGTCAAAAAGTGGGCAGAAGACATGAACAGACACTTCTCTAATGAAGACATACAAATCGTTAACAGACACATGAAAAAAATGTTCATAATCACTGGCCATCAGGGAGATTCAAATAAAAACCGCATTCAGATACCACCTTACAGCAGTCAGAATGGCCAACATTAACAAGACAGGAAACAACGTGTGTTGGAGAGGATGTGGAGAAAGGGGAACAGTCTTACACAGTTGGTGGGAATGCAAGTTGGTGCAGCCACTTTGGAAAACTGTGGAGATTCCTTAAGAAACTGAAAGTAGAGCTTCCCTATGATCCTGCAATTGCACTACTGGGTATTTACCCCAAAGATACAGATGTAATGAAAAGAAGGGCCATCTGTACCCCAATGTACATAACAGCAATGGCTACAGTTGCCAAACTGTGGGAAGAACCAAGATACCCTTCAACTGATGATTTGATAAAGATGATATGGTGTATACATACATACAGTGGAGTATTATGGTGCCATCAGAAAGATTAATACCCAACTTTTGTATTAACATGGACAGGGCTGGATGAGATTATGGTAAATGAAGTAAGCCAAGAAGAGATAGTTAATTATGATATGGTTTAGCTTATTTGTGGAGCATAAGAAATAACACTGAAGACATGGGGAGATGGAGAGGAGAAGGGAATTGGGGGAAATTGGAGCAGAGATGACCCATGAGAGACTGTGAACTCTGAGAAACTGAGGGTTTTGGAGGGGAAGAGGGTGGGAGTCTGTGAGACTGGTCATGGGTATTATGAAGGGCACGTATTGCATGGAGCAGTGGGTGTGGTGCACAAACAATGAATTCTGTAACTCTGAAAAGAAATAACGATTTTTAAGAAAAAATAGAAATATCAAATCAATCAAAAAATGAATAAGTAAATAAAATTTTTGCAAATATTGGAAAAAAACAATAAACATATGTAAAGAGGTAAAGTATCTACACTCTAGAAACTACAGAATATTTATATAAGAAATTGAGGAAGACACAAAGATATGGAAAAATATGGAAAAATATTCCATGATCATGGATTGGAAGAATAATCATTGTGAAAATATCTATGCTGCCCTTTATCTTTCAGATACACTTTCAATAAAATCCCTATCAAAATACCTATTGACATTACCGCAGAGCTGGAAAAACAATCCAAAAAATTGTATGGAATCATAAAATCCTCTGAAAATTCATAGGAATATTGAAAAATAAAAATAGAGTTTGGGCGGGCATTGCATTGCCTGACTTCAAACTACATTACAAAATTTTGGTCATCAAGACAGCATGGTATAGACACAAGAACACATATACATCAATGGAACAGAATAGAGAACCCAGAAATAGACCCTCAATTCTATGGTCAACTAAACTTCTACAAATCAGGAAACAATATCCAATAGAAGAGACAGTCTTTTCAATTAAAAAAAAAAATTGGACAGCCATGTGCAGAATAATGAAACTGGTCAATTCTCTTACACCATAGACATAGATAAACTCAAAATGGATGAAATACCTCAATGTGAGACAGGAATCAATTGAAATCTTATGGAAGAACATAAGCAGTAACTCTTAAATATTGGCCACAATAACTTCTTTCAAGACATGTCTCTTGGGATGCCAGGGTGGCTCAGTCAGTTAAGTGTCTGTCTTGGCTCAGGTTATGATCCCAGTGTCCTGGGATCAAGTCCTTCATCAGGGTCCTTGTCAGCAGAAAGCCTACTTCTGCCTCTGCCTGCTCTACCTGCCTCTCCCACTGCTTGTATTCTCTCTCTCTATCTCTCTATCTTTATCTCTGACAGATAAAATTCTTAAAAATGTCTCTAAAGGGAAGGGAAACGAAAGCAAAAATGTAATTTTTGGAATTCATCAAGATAAAAAGAAAGCTTTTCACATCAAAGGAAATAGGTAACAAAACTAAGAGGCAATCAACGAAATGGAGGAAGATATTTGTGAGTGGCATTACAGATAAAGAGTTGATATCCAAGATCTTCCACTACGAAATTTGCTCATATTAGGAGCATGAAAAGACAAGCTATAGACTAGAACATATTTGAAAACTGCATTATCTGACAAACAACTTTTACCTAGAATATATAAAGAACTCTCAATATTCAGGAAACAGGTAACAGCAGGAAAGAAAACAAACTATCCAAAAAAAATGGGAAAAGAGTCATGAACAGACATTACATCAAAGAGAATACTCAGATGACAAATAAGGACAAGGGGGGAAAAAGTTGAACATCTCTAGCCATGAGGGAAATGCAAATGAAAACCTGACTGAATTATCACTACCACCTGCGTGTTAGGACAGCTGTTTAATATAAAGCACAATAAAAACACCAAATGTTGGAAAGAGCCAGCTCTCCTACATTGTTGGTGGAAGGTAAATGGAACAGCCATTCTGGTAGGACAGTTTGTTAGCTTCTACAATTCCAAAACATAAACCCTACAACCTAGCAAGCTCTTTCCTGGACCATTATCACAAAGAATGAAAACTTAAATTCCCATGAAACACTATGCACAAATATTCACTCTTGGTTTAATCAGAATTACAGAAAGATTGAAAACAACCAAAATGAGTGAAAGGTGCCCCTGTTAAGGGACCTTTCTGAATTACCTGTGGCTTCTTGAGAATCTACAAATCTACCTCTCTACCTCACTACCAATCTATAAAGTGCTCCACATGTTAGCGCACCTCAGAGTGTGCCCATTAATCCTTAGGATTCCCTAAGACTAGTCTTACTCCCTAAGACTAGCAGTCCCTAAGACTAGAAGCTCTACCCTCACGGGAGCTTCACGCTTCCCTAAGGGCCCCAGGACCCTAACGTGTGGGTTTTGAGCAGCAGTGAAGGAGGCAGGAGGGATCTGGTACTAGTCTGTGACAGGGCAGGTGATGGACTGTGATGGCCTCTAACATTTAAGGGCCAGGTGTGGGACAGAGGCAACACCTAGAATGCTGTCCTCCAAGAGCTGATGTTTTGCCTTTGGAGAGGAAAGGCCACGACAAGGACCCAGCTCACAGTCTACCTTCCCTTCATCTCCCTCTCTGGACTGTATATGCCCCATGCCTTTGTAGAACCCCCTATGTAAACTTGCCATCTCCTGCCTCCTGCCCACACAAACACCTCCCAACAAATTCACCCACATTTTACAGATGAAGGAATAAGGACTTAAGGTGTGAGCAGCTCTGGGGTAGCAGCACCTCTAGGAGCCTAACGTTTGTGGAACCCAAGGCATGGTGAGCAAGGTCTGAGCAGGTAATCAGAGGAGGTTCCAAGTTCTGGATCATGTAAGCCACTGTCAAACCCCTTACATTTAAGTGACCTGCACTCCCCTAGGCTCCATACTGGCTCCTAAAAGAAGCACCCTCAAATCAGCTCAGAAAACATCGATCTTAGGTATGCAAGCTTCCAACCTCCCAAATCCTATGAAGCTCACTTTTCACAACCAGAGGAAGCTTCCTCATGACTCCCATCTCTTTATGCCCAGGTACTATGAGCACACTGCCTTGACTGAGCTCATACCAGGAGCCAGAGATCTAGGTCCTTCCCCTTCCACCTCACCTGGAGCCACGTGTGATCCCTAGCTCACTGGGATCTGCACCTCACCTGCGCTGCGACCCCACATCCCTGGAGCTTAGAGGGACATTTCTCTGAAAGGGCCAAGCCTGGAACCTCACATTCTAACTCCCTTCTGATCCCCAGTATCCAATTTATCACAGAATCTCAACTTTGTCTGTTGGAATTGGACTCTTTCCTTCATACCTAAGAAGACCCTACAGTCTCCAAGATGCACCTATCCCCATATCTCTTACACCGTGCCTTACTTTGAAAATACCCAGGAACATAAAATACCCAATGTGAATCCCACATGTCTCCCCTCAATTCCTGCAATGCTTCGTTGGTCAGAACCGAGCCCACCATCCTGTTCTTTCACATCACTATGCCTACTGCTCTGTCCTCACACCTCCTCACTCAGACACAGGGAATATTTGCATGCCTCTGGACTCTCTCCTCCCTGGTTCCCTTGTCTTGTCACAGTTGCTCTTCAAAGGACTGCATTGCACAGGAACTTGTCATGGAGAAACACTTGCTGCTGTTGCAATTTGGAGGCATAAAATCAGGATCCAGCCTCAAGTTTAGCAACAACCTGCTGGGAGGTGTCAATCAGAAATACTTTATGCAGAAATACCTGTGTACAGACATACTGCTTCTCTATTCCTTCCAATCATAATGGTACTGATCTCAGTAGCTGTGCTTGGATTGTAGAGATCAGTATGTCTGAAAGTGTTTATGAGATCAGACAGATTATGCTTAGTGTCAGCTCTGCATGCTTCACTGGCATTTTCTCAGATCCATGGAGACCCCAGCGTTAGGAGAATGTGATAACTCATATGGGGCAGTAGTGACTGCAAGACAGGCTACACATCACAATCATTAAGAAGTTGTCTCTCATAAATTCTTTATTCATAAATGATCATTTTAAAATGTTAATTTAATATTCAAATTCATACCACACCCCTACTCCTGGAGATGACATTTTTCCCAGCTCCCCGTCTATGCCATCATATGTGGGTGCACAGCATCACCACTTGGGCACTTTGTGTAAGGCAGAAACTTCCAGGAAGACCTTCATTTGAATGAAGAACCTCTCCACCTCATAGAGCTGAGCCTGTCTCTCACTGCAGTGCTTGACCTCTTATTTTAGGGCCTCCACATCTCCCTCCAGGATAGAGCACCTCTTGTTCAGCTGGAGGATCTCAGTCAATGATTGCTCTGTGCTCGGGGCCTGGTTCTCCTCTCCAATTTCCTCCAAGCCCTCATCTTCATTTTCTGCCCTGAGTTTTAATACAAAGCCCTCAAATACTGGACTGTTTCATCTCCTAGAGCATAGTGTTGTTTTCTAGGGAGGAGAATTCCCCAAAAGATCAATACTGGACAGGTGAAAGGCCACAGGGTCCTCAGTCTGAAGTCAATCCCAGGGAGTCGGGAACTGGAATGCTCATTTCTATGCAGGATTGGAAGGCACCCAGTCAGAGCATCTTGAGTCAGCCTGGTGTCCTGGTAACTTTTTATACCAGTGATAGTTCAGATGTAGGGCTCATGGTTTGAAGGCTCCAAGATGGTAAATGGATCCTGTGGACTCACGGGTTAAATGCTGTGCAGTTTGGAGTTCTTTTACCGAACTGGCAAGCCCAGTGTTTGAGTGTCCTGTACTCTGTGGGGAAAGAAGTTTCCATGTCCAAGAGCATGTGGTGAACCTGCTGTTCAGGTGCCTGCTTGGCCTAGGAGAGAGGTAAGTTCATGGTCACCAGGTCCAGGGACACATGGTGAGCCTACTGTCAAGGTCCCTGGTTTGCCTAACACAGAGCTAAGTTGTTGGTCTTCAGGGCCAAAGGCACATGGTGAGCCTTATATGCATCTGCCTGCTTGGCCTAGCAGAGAGCTGGATTGTTGGTCTCCAGGTCCAAGGGCATATGGTAATCCTGATGTCCAAGTGATTCATTTTCCCATTGCTGGCCAGGTATGTAGCACTCATGGTTTCTTGATTTCTTAGGAAGCCTGTTTTTCTCTGGACTCACCAGCCTTGTGCTGCACTGGGCTGGCCATCTTGTGGTATGAGGGCTCCTGGTTCACCCCATGTCTATGTGACTCACCTGCCCAGTGTCAAATTAGTTCAGAAGGCCCCAGTCTTTGCGTTCCTGGTGGGTCCTTTGTTCTGATGTCTGAATTTCTCTGCTGTGTGAGATGGTTTGTGGTCTGTGAGCTCTTGGTTGGTCACGTGTCTGGGTATTAGTTTGTCCACTGCTGAGTTGAGTCAGACAGCTTGTGATCTGAGGACTTGCATTCCAAGCACTCCCACTGTGTCCAAAGATGTGATGATTCCTTCTCCCAGTACTTACTTGTTTCCTAAAATTCCCTTTCTGCCAAGGGTCTGGAGGCATTTACACATTGTGCACATCTGGGTTGGCTGGATGTTCAGGGAAGTCATGTGCTCTGTGCTGAGCCTGATTGAAAGGCAAAGTAGTAGTGTGCCCAGTGCTCTGTTATGATGGGGACATAGCTTTCCTGTGTTGATCTCACTTGTAACCCCTGAGGTGTGGGGCCCAGCTAGCTTAAGTGTCTCATTCCCACTTGCCAAATGGGAATGTATCTGAGCAGCCAGGCCATCCACACAGTGGGAAATAGGCCCAGGAGTTGCTGGATGCTGGCTCAAAGACTCTTAGGTGCACAGAGGAGCACAAAAGTAGGAACAAATATGAAGTTTGTGTGCAGTGTTGGTGAGAAGCCTGAAGCAAGAGGAGTAGGCAGGGGGCTTGCCATGGGCGACGGCAAAGAAAAGGGCAGAGAACATAAGGAGTATGAGGAAGAGCTGAAGCTGAATGACCATATATCTCCTCAGTGTGACCTGGGCTGTTGCTGTGTTTTTATAACAGCCCTGGGGCATCACAATGCCTTCTTGTGATGTCACCACTATGCCCTGGCCAATCACCAGGACATTGTCAAGTCAGCCTAGTTTGGTTGGCCAATCACCAGGCAGTTCAGCTGGTTAATGACCAGTGGTTTCATCAATTACCCTCTTGACATCAATGCCTAAAAACCAGGTTTTAAGGAAAACAGGTTACCTTTCCTTCAAGATGAAAAATATTAGGTACGTATTTATAGTGAAGAGCATGGTAAGTCTGAAAGACTCAACTAGTACAAAGTTGAATGTGTCACTCAGAGTCACCATTCATTAAAATGCTGAAACCAATATTAATGAAGACATGGGACATTTGACCCCATGAAACATCAAATTTCAGGGGTAAGTGGGACTACGTGGCAAATAGAGTAAGTTCTACTTTCAAATCACCCAGCAAAGATAAAAAATATGTCTGGAAAATGGTAGGTATTGTGTTTGGTACATCTTCCCCCAAGAAACCTAAACCTGGAAAGGAAGAAATTGTGTCAAAAGTCATTAGCCATTGCTAAGGTTATAGTCAGCTCTTATAGAAGGGAGATAACAAAATCCAGCCTGTCATCAGGTTCAGTCTTCATGTCCAGCACCCAGTTTGGAAGTTCTGGGGGGGTGTAGATGTTAAGTTGGTCTCCTCCCTCAAATATGGCTACATGTCAATTCATTATGAACACCTAAGAAATCAACCAGAGATCTGAGAAAACAAATGCTGCAAGTCTACAAGTATAAAAGCAACCACCGTTTGGAAGGTAGAAGGTGTGTAGACTTGAATTTACTATGATATAGCTAAGAAAAGAGCAGAGTAAAGGGAGACTAAGGAAGCTACCACAAAGTATAATAAGCAGCAGGGTGCAAATACAGATCTTTTAGAAGTCTGGAAAAAGAAGATATAGTATATGCATGTGTGGAATATTACTCACTAAACAAAAGTAACAAAATCTTGTCATTTAAAATGGTGTGGATGGAATTAAGGGATATTATGTTGAGTGAAACTAGACAGGGAAAGACAAATACCATATGATTTCACTCATATGTGGAACTTAAATAACAAAACACATGAATATAGGGGAAGGGAAGGAAAATAAAATAAGATGAAAAGAGAGAGGAAGGCAAACTATAAGAGACTTTTAACTATAGAGACCATGCTGAGGGTTGCTGGAGGGGAGGTTGGTGGGGAGAAAGGTAACTGGGTGATGGGTATTGAGGAGGGCAAGCGATGGAATGAGCACTGGGTGTTATATGCAATTCATAAATCAGTAAATTCAACCTCTGAAACTAATTAAAAGGAAATAAACTAATTAAAGAAAGAAAGGAATGTGCTCAGGAACCTTATGTATTTCTTCCCTACTGGCACACAGAATGCTCCCATTAAATATTTGTTGAAGGAGTGAGCTTTGATGGAGCTGTCTCCTCACTGAGCACATACACAGTCTCTGGAGCTCAGAGGATAGAAGAGTAAGGCAGAGAGGTGCTCTCTGAAGCTGGGGAATAAATGGGCTTCTCCATGAGGACCGTGAAGGGAAGAAATGTGGACTGAACACCAACCAAAAAGGCACACAGGGAAAAGCTGGCAGAGGAAGAAAAAGCAGAAATGAACAAAGAAGGGAACTGGAAGTAAATTAACACAGAAATGAAGAGAGGAGTTTCCCCAAGAGGCCAGAGGGCCAGGGCTACTTTCTGACCCTAGACTAGCTGAGTGAGGCCAATTCCAGCTGGACTGCATTTGGGTTTCTGTCATTCCCAGGCAAACTCAATTCTGATATATATATAATGCTAACTTCAGATAGACATTATGGTTTTTGGGCAAGTTTTTTTTTTTTTTTTTTAGCTTAGGGAAAGCTAAGAGGACCCAAAATTTGGGTTCTCTTCTTTTTTTTTTTTTTAATTTCTTTTCAGCGTAACAGAGTTCATAGTTTTACACCACACCCAGTGCTCAATGCAATGCGTGCCCTCCACAATACCCACCACCTGGCTCCCCCAACCTCCCACCCCCCGCCCCTTCAAAACACTCAGGTTGTTTTTCAGAGTCCATAGTCTCTCATGGTTCATCTCCCCCCCAATTTCCCTCAACTCCCTTCTCCTCTCCATCTCCCCATGTCCTCTGTGTTATTTGTTATGCTCCACAAATCACTGAAACCATATGATAATTGACTCTCTCTGCTTGACTTATTTCACTCAGCATAATCTCTTCCAGCCCCGTCCATGTTGCTACAAAAGTCTGGTATTCATCCTTTCTGATGGAGGCATAATACTCCATGGTGTATATGGACCACATCTTCTTTATCCATTCGTCTGTTGAAGGGCATCTTGGTTCTTTCCACAGTTTGGCG